>CAUYRH010062282.1:0-71438 GCA_963574655.1 Perodicticus potto
AATGAGAAAGTCTCTTGAATGTTATCGCAATCAGGTTGATGAAAATATCTCTGATTGTATCTGAAGCCCGTACACTGTACCCCATGACTGAATTATTGTACACAGATATGATTCAATAAAAAACAAACAAACAAACAAAAAAATAAAAGCAGAGATTGTCAGTCTCGATCAAAAGGTAAGATCCAACTCCAGGTGATCTACAAGAAACCCAACTTAAATAAAAAGACATAGATAGACTAAAAGTAAAAGTATAGAAAACATTTACGAGGCATACATGAATGCTAAGAAGGTTGCAGTGGCTATGTTCATACAAGTTAAAATGGATGTTGGGACAATAAATATTGCCAGACATTAAAACAGACGTCTGATATTGTGATTAAAGAGTCAACTCATTAATAAAACATCACATTTCTAAATGTGTGTGCACCTCACTAAAAATAGAACTTCAAAATACAAGAAGAAAAAGACAGAAATGAAAGGAGAAATACACACATGTTAATGATTGAAACTTTCAACAAATCTCTTTTTGTTATTGATTGAAGAGGTAGCCAATGAAAATCAATAAACATTTAGAAGTCTGGATCAAAACTGTCAATCAGCTTAATCTAACAGAAGTAGAATGTGTATTTCTTAAATTGTCTATAGAATATTGACTAGGATCTGTTGAATAATAATGTAAACTGTAACATATACAAAAGGATTGAAATCATACCAAAAATATTCTCTGATAACAATGTAATTAACCATAAATTGGAAACAGAAACGTATTTTGATAACCTGCAAATATTTGGAAAGTAAACAACATACTTCTAGATAATCTATGGGTCAAATAAGAGAAAACCAGAAAATGTTTTGAACTGAAAAATAATAGGCCACATAATGTATCAAAATTCATAGAATGCAGCTAAAGCAGTCTGTAGAGGGAAATTTTTGGCTTTAAATATTATGTTAAAAAGAAAAGAGGCCTCATGATCGAAACTTGCATCTTAAGAAGCCGGAAGAAAAAAAGAAGAGAAAAGCAAACATGAACTACATAGAAGAAAGAAAAAATCAAAACAAGAACAGAAAATCAATGAAAAAACATGAGAAGAGAAACATCAATAGAAGAAATAGTCGTACCTGTGAAAAATTAATAAAAATTATACGTTATAATTTTTGTTATACATTATAATGTATAAAAATTGTTTAAAAATATACATTTAATATATGAATTATCAAATCTTACCTAAAAAGAAACAGAAAAACTTAATAGCCCCATATCTATTGATGAAATTAAACTGGAATTCAAAATCTTTCTACAAAAGAAATGCCAGGCCCTGATGGTTTCATTGGTAAATTATATCAAACATTTAAGAAAACAATAATACTAATTCTTTACAAACTCTTTTAGAAAATAGAAGAGAAAACATATCCCAACTTATTTCATAGAATCAGCATTTTCAAAACTAGACAAACATTGTGAAAGAAAACTAAATTATACCCCAACATCCCTCATTACCATAGATGCAAAATTCCTTGACAAAATATTAGCAGATTGAATCAAGCAGTACATAGAAAAGATAATATATCATAACCAAGTGGGTTTTACTCCAGGAATACAAGGCCGATTTTAGTGCTTAAAAATCAATGTAATTATCCTATTAGCAAAATAAAAGAGAAAAATTATATGTGATTATCTCAATAGATGCAGAAAATTTTCTGACAAAAATTTAACACTCAGTCTCATAAAAAATCTTTCAGAAAACTAAGAATAGGAGGAAATTTCTTCATTATGATAAAGGATAGCTACAAATAGCCTATAACCATTATCATGCTGAATGATGAAAAGACCAAGATAAGGAAGAAAAAGAAGATGCCACTGTCACCACTTCTATTCAACTCTATACATGAAGTTACAGCCAATGAAATACAACAAAAATAAATAAATAAAATGCATACAGATTTAAAAAGGAATAAAACTGTCTCTTTTTATATACAATGTGATCATTTACATAGAAAATCATAAGAAAACTACTGAAAAGCTACTAGAACTAATGAGTTTGGCAAAGTCCTGAGATTAAGGTCAATATAAGAACTCAGTTGTACTTTTACATACTAGTAATAAGAAGTAAAAACTAAAATTTTATCAACCATACTATTTATAATACTATCTAAAACCAGGAGCTATTTAAGAAGATATTTAATAAAATATGTGGAAAATATACACTCTGAAAACTATAACACATGTTTTAGAGAAATTGAAGATGACATAAATAAATGTTGTAATATACCATGTTAATGGATTGGAAAACTCAATATGTTACCATGTCAGTTCTACTCCAAGAATGGTGTAGATCGAATGACATACTAATCAAAATCCCAATAGGCTTCTTACACAGAGATTGAAAAATTAATTCTATAATTTGTATGGAAATGCTATGGACAAAGAATAGTCAAAATAATTTTGAGACTAAAAAAACCTGAAGTTTAAGATTAATTATCTAATTTCAAGATTCCCTATAAAGTAACAGTAATCAAGACAATGCAGTATTTCATACAGATGGACATACAGATCAAAAGGCTGGAATTGAGTGTCTTAGAAATAGACCATACATGTACGGTCAGTTCATTGTTGATCAAAGTTAACAAGGTTATTCAATTAAGATTAGCCTTTCTGACAAATAATACTTGAATAACTGAATACACACACACACATATATGAACTTCAATCTCTTCCTCATGTCACACACAAACATTTTCTCAAAATGCAGGATAGATCTAAATTTAAAAGCTGAAACTATAAAGCTTCTAGAAGCAAACATAGGAGATAACCTTCACAATTATGGTGTTGGCAAAACTTTCTTAGGCCACAAAAAGCACAAACTACAAACAATGGAGAAACTGACCTTCACCAAAATTTTTAAATTTAGGTATATGAAAGACACCATTAAGAAAATGAAAAGGTAAATGTTCACTATATATTGTGACAAGGGACTTGGTTCAATAACATATAAAGAGCTCTTACAATTCAATATGACAAATGACTCTACTTTAGAATATGGCAAAGATTTTAACAAACACTTCACAAAAAGAACTTCATGAATGGCTAATAAGCACATGAAAAAATATTATCAATTATTACTAGGTTATCAATATTACTAGGCATCAAGAAAATGTAATTATCAGCTATTCGGGAGGCTGAGGCAAGAGAATCACCTAAACCGAGGAGTTGGATGTTGCTGTGAGCTGTGTGACACCATGGCACTCTACAGAGGGCGATAAAAAAAGAAAAGAAAATGTAATCATAATCGCAGCAAGATGCCACTTTATATCCATTCCAGTGGCTCAGGTTTGGAGCCACTGGAAGTCTCAGGCATTAATGATTGATACAGCCAGTTCGGAAAACAGATGGCCATTTACTAAAAGGTTAAAATGCACTTACTATATGACATGGCTATTTCCTATGTCCACACAAATGCTTGGACAATAATATACATAGCACCTTTATGCATATAATATGCATAGCACCTTTAGCTCAACACAGAAAACAATCCATATGTCCATGGGTAGACACATTGAGGTATATTCAATTATAGAATATTACTCAGTAACGAAAAGGCATGGACCAATGATACTCAAACAACACAGACTGAATCACAAAATATTCAGCTGAGTTTTTAAAAAGCCACCATACAACTTCATTTATATGAAATTCTGGAAAAGGCAACCATAACCGATGGTGACAAAAAAGCAAATCAGCGGCTATCTGTGATGGGGTTTAGGGAGTGTGGTTACCTTGAAGGGAAACAGTAAGTCTTTGGGGTGGTGTCAGGGCGCCATGTTTCAATATGGTTACAAGGGAGGATTCATTTGTCAGATTCATTAAACTAGAATCAAAGATGATTGTTTTAAAAGGAGGATTGTTTCTCCTATTTTATTTTGGGTTCTTTTCCCTTCACTTTTCAAAATAAGATACACTTAGCAGATTTTCCTGGTTACTTTGAATCAGAAACTCCTTGAAAATCTGTTGATGAAGGGAGAATCACAATTAGGCAATTAGAGTGGCTTGATTTGACATCTAAATGTAGAAATTCCTAAGTGGGGGAAACCATTTGAAAGGTTACTGTGTAAAGAATTGTCTGGAGAGGGTAGTGCAGAAGCATGTTGCTGTAGTGCTTTGTGTCAAAGGAAGGGACTCAGGGCAGAAGGTCACGGTTCATCATTACCAAAGATTCTGAAACTTCAGTTCATTTTTATGAATAAATTGCTGATCATGTAGCTGGTGGGTTGCTAGTCTGATTGGAAACTCTTTCCTGCCCTGAAGAAACTGCACCAATTAACAATATTCTTCTGCCAATTCAGCTCTGCAGGTTCAGGCTCATTTAACACAAAAATAGATCCTTTTCTGGAGTAGGGGACTTTTTCTCTGCCTCTAGCCCTGGTTGTGGGCATAGATGGTGGTGGAATCTTATTACAGCCTCCCTGTCTCTGAGGCTCTTTATGAAGCCGCAGCACCATGGGCTGCCTGTTCTTTTTTTTTTTTAATACCCATTTCATGACCTTCTTTAGTTTCTTTACCACAAAAGTCACTCTGTCTTTTAGCCAGAATATTCCCCCTAGTATCTTCTTTCTCCCTTCCCTCCCTTCCACCCTTCATTTGTCCCTCTGTTCTCTTTTGCTTGGTTCTTCACCAACCCTTGCATGTTCTAAACCAGTGATCCTCAAATGTTTTGGCCCTGGGAACCAGTTTCAGGAAAGATGATTTTTCCATGGGAGGCAAAGGGGGTGGTTTGGGGATGAATCAAGTAAGACGCTCACCTGCCTGTATAGCCTGCCACCAGATATAACTTAACTGTCACTTGTCACTCACTGATAGGGTTTTGATGTGAGTCTGCAAGCAGTTGATTTATTATGGTCTCTGTGCAGTCAAACCTCCTGCTAATGATCTGTATTTGCAGGTGCTCCTCGGTGCTAGCATCCCCACCTCAGATGATCAGGGGCTAGGTTCTCATTAGGAGAGCAACCAAGATCCCGCGCATGCGCAGTGTACAGTAGGGCCCGCACTCTTGCGAGAATCCTGCGCTGCCCCTGATCTGCCGGGAGGCGGAGCTCAGGCAGAGATGAGAGCGACCCGGAGCGGCTGTAAACGCAGAAGCAGCTTTGCTCACTCGCCCAGCACCCCCATTCCCGCTGTGCAGCCCCATTCCTAACAGACCACAGACCGTACCGCTCTGCACTCCACGGGTAGGACTACAGCTCTAAACTACTTGTCCCTTTCACGACGTGAACCCACATGGAGTGGTTCCTGCTATAGGTTTTTCGTTTGTCTTTTTCCTTCTGCAGTTTCCTCCTACTGAAGTGGTATCATTCCTACCTACCCCACCCAACTCCATTTCAAATTTTTATTTCTTGTCCTGGGAGAGTGACTAGACAGTTCTCCCCATCATCCCAGTTGACCTTAAATACATAAAGAAGTGGATTCATTTTCTGAGACTAAATTTTTGTCGTAAGAGGAAATCCCTTCTGTGTTACCTACAGAAGTCACAGAATCATCAATCACAGTTTAAAAAAGCAATGGATAAATATCTATTATGTCACCATGAACTTCGCACTAAAAAGTAAAATTATTTGCCATATAATGGAAAAGACAGATTTAAAAACAATAATTAAGGATGAAGGGTGAAAGAGGTAAAACTTGTGAGGGTGATAAAAAGTTTCATCAACTTGACTGTGAATGGTTTCATGGAGGTATTTTACGTCAAAATTCATCCAAGCAAATAGTAAATGAATGGATAAATAAATAACCAAAAACAAAAACTATAATAGGAATAAATTACCATGTGATTTTTAAATACAAGCTAGCCCAGTCTATATGCAATTTTAGCATTGCTGTTAAACAAGACTGAAATTTTTATTATATTAAATGTATAACATTTTATTATATTAAATCTCACTTTTAAAAAATTAGAATATGAGGATGTTGAGTGGTAGATGGGTGAAAAATCTTGTTTCACTGTGAGCTGATAAATCAACATAAAAGCTGAATAGTATCTTCTGATCACACTTTGTCCTGCCAGTAAGATAATTTACGGTAACCCACTTGTCCCGTATTTGGATGGAGATTGACTTGTGTGGAAATATACAAAGCAGAGATAGTATCAATCCTGAACCCCAATAACTTAATTTTTGTTTCTACACGGTCACACAGGCTTGCAAAGCTAATGTCCTGTGGGCAGTTTAGGACACCAAGTCAGGGCATGGTATTGATCAATGCTTTTGACCCACTGATTTGCAAGGAAAATTTTCCTTAATCTGTCTTCAGATAGAAAAATCTATGAGGAATCAAGTATGAGTGACAGAAAGATAATCTAATTTCACTAACGTCCCTTTTAAAAATTCTCCCTGAGTAAATTATAAAGAATAAATGTTAATAAGAATCACTTCTCCATTTTTGCCATAAAAACTGGGAGTTATCAATTATATAGCAAAGTTTCTCAAGACATTAAGCCATACATTGTGGGTGCTATCCTTACCCGATCAACGATTTATTTCTCTACTATTGTTTTCTCTTTGTCCTGATTCGCTTCTTTCTTTAATTCTGTGGTATCATGGCAAGCATCCTACAATCCTTTTTCTAACAAGATACAACCCTATCTTTACAGCCATAGTTTTTAAAAAGGTTTTATAAATATTAGATTGAGTGGATACTCAATAATTTTGTTAATCACTTCCTTATTGTTGGATATGTAAGTTTATTCCAACATTTTACTGTTGTGACTCTCGATCTGACATGTTCCTGGTGCACATGATTTTTTTCCATGTTTTAGAGATATTTTATTAGGCTACAATTTCATAAGTTGAGGATAAATTTATATAAAGGGTATGAACTTTTCTATTCCTTTTGATTCCTGGTGCTTAACTGCTCTTAAAATGAACTAGAACAGGCCAGGCATGGTGGCTCATGCTTGTAATCCTAGCACTCTGGGAGGCCATGGTGGGAGGAGGATCCCTTTAGCTCAGGAGTTCAAGACCAGCCAGAGCAAGAGTGAGATCCTGTCTCTACTATAAATTAGCTGGGCATGCAGGTGGACACCTAGAATCTCAGCTATGCAGGAGGCTGAGGCAAGAGGATTGCTTGAGCCCAGGAGTTTGAGGTTGCTGTGAGCTAGGCTGATGCCATGGCCCTCTAGCCTGGGCTACAGAATAAGACCCTGTCAATAAAATAAAATAAAATAATAAATTAAAACTAGAATAATAACAATGCTGGGAGGAACTGATAATAACCTTGCTAACTTTGAAAAGTATCACTGTAAATAGTCTTCTTTATTTGATAGGAAAAAATGTACCTATGCAATTTGAAAGGAATCCCACACTGCCCACTTTATGCTGATAGCTGCTTTTTGCTTTATGATATCTAGAAAGTAAATACTGATCCCAAGTAGACTCGAACCATCTCAAAGACATTTTCCATAGACCACAGCTGTTAATTTCTGAATTGCAAATGTAACCTGCCCAAATGGTAAGGATTCGATTGCATATTTTCTAATTAAACTAAGATATGTATTTGGATCACTTTCTAATTGGAAAGGTTAAGAGAATCATCAGTGCCGATAGGTAATAGAATCACTGTATAATTAATATTCGTATCTTCTTAAATTTCAGGTAATAGTGCTTCTGTTCTTCAGAATAACATCTTCAGGGGAAGCATATTGAATTCAATCTGTGGTGTGAAATATTTTCAGTGAGTGAAGGTACAGTATGTATGTATAAATGAATGTGCAGACTGCTGACAATTTATTTTGGATCTATAGCAGCCTTGGAAATAGAATTGAGTTTTATATAGCATCTTTCAGATTCGGAGAAGCTCTTTATGAAGCAGTAATTTTGCTATAGCTAAATAAGACCCAGCCTTATAGTGGAAAGATAACAAATTCATATAATAAACCATTTAATTTTTCTGTACAATGTCACATAAATGATTTGATTTGGGGCTTCCAAAATTGCATGGCTATTTTGGCTTAATAGATGCATCTTTTGCAAGTCCCAATGCACTGTAAAAGTAGAAAAGTTGTTGAAAATGACCTCAGTAGCTTTCATGGATAGGGGCTAGGAATGGCTTTCTCAGAAATTAGTCACCTAATCAGCATGGCACTGGTGAGTTTAAAATCCTGCCTGGGTATAAAGGGACAGCTCTATCTCAAAAGGGCCAGTTCTAGCCCTGCCATGTGGGTGAGTTACAGTGAGAAGTAACTGGAGTGGTGATTATTGCTAATGATTTTCTGGCTTGCCCAGGATCCATCAGAGGCCCTCAATCATTTGGTGAGTGAATGTACATCTGTGATGCTTTCTTCCTTATGTTGAGTAAGTTTGGCAAGTCTGTCTACCAAGAGTAGTCATTTATGGTCTGGAACACACATGTTGGTCTGTGTTGCTATATCAATAGCAATGCCTTGCATTTGTATAAACATATGACTTTCTGAAACCCATTTCTACATCACTGAATTATCTATACAATAACATCTTAGCCATTAGCTGCCAAGTCTTCTCAGCTCTCTTTCTAGACATACGTCAGTCTTTCACTTTTTGCCAACTCCTTCTAGTTGAAAAACCTTTATTTTTGTTTGGATGACTTCAAGTGCCACTGAGCTGGTCATTCTACTTATTACACTCCTGATGCTATGACAACCTAGTCTCTGTATAATAGCTTCAGAAAGCTTTAAAAATTTTAACTCATGACATGTCTTTGCCTTCTCAAAATTCTTGATTTTCTTCCAGAGTGCTTGGGGAAAACCTACAATCCTTACTGTGGCCTGAAGAACCAGCATGGTCTGGCTGCTTCTGACTTGGCCCACCCATCCTTCTCTCCCTGTTACTCATGGCCACCCCAGTCCATTCTATGGGCTTTGATCAGAAAACCCCCAACTCTGTCTTCCCTGAAGACCCTTCCATCTGCCGTATCTGCCTGAATTCATATGGCTGAATTCTTCTCATGCTTCTGGCTATAGCCGAATATCCTAACCTTCAAGAATCCTTCTGCCCAAAATAGAGATTCATGGAGAACGTGAGACTCAGGTAAGGCTCCACGGCTATGAGACTTCGAGTCTGGACAGCACTTCATTCTTTCTACCTCCTCATCTCCCACTCCTGGCATGAATTACGCAGGCTCACGATTGAAGATTTACATGCATTTCTTCTGTAAAGAACTAGGGAGATTGCAGAGACAATGTCTTTTGTTTTTGTTTGTTTGCATTGTTTTGAATACAGGAAAATGAGTAGGATATTCAGTTGTTAAATAATTTCTGAGTGGTTGAGACTGTTACTGGCAGCTTCCTGATCATGATCCTTATTCTGACCATCTGAGAACCCACACTGATATATGCTCATCAGCATACAGAGAACCAGATATGCTTTGGTTCCTTTTCAAAATCTATAGAAAGAGAGCTCCCTTTGCTATGTATTTTAAAGGACTTAGGAGATTTCCATTAAAAAAAAAAAATCTGGCCAGGCACTGTGGCTCACGCCTGTAATCCTAGCATTCTGGCAGGCCGAGGTGGGAGGATTCCTTGAGCTCAAGAGTTTGAGACCACCCTGAGGAGATAGAGACCCCTGTCCCTATTAAAAATAGAAAATTTAACCAGGCATGATGGCAGGTGCCTGTAGTCCCAGATACTTGGGAAGCTGAGGCAGGAGGATCACTTGAACCCAGGAGTCCGAAGTTGCTATAAGCTAGGCTAATACCACTGCATTCTAGCCCAGACAACAGAGAAAGACTCTGGCAAAAAAAAAAAAAAAATCTCATTATGAGTTCTTTTATTTAAAACGAAAGCATGTTTTAGGTCCATTTTCTGCCTTTAAGTATTATAATATTTCCTCTAAACTAGGGTATCAGAATAAACAGAGCATTTTCCACTGGACTATTTTTCTAATCCAAACATTGTTAGGCAAACACAACATTTGCATCTATTTGTGACTCACTCTCACCTTTTTGACCTAGAAGCTCCCCAATGTCAGCTGTTCTCCTCTGAGTCATTCATCCAAGTCTTGAGCATATTGAACACATATGGCATGTGTGACCTTGGACAGCCAAAACCAAGAGAGGGTAATAAACAAAGAAACAAATACTACTTTCCCTAACCATTAATAAGTGATATGCATTTGCATTTCAGATTTTTCATGGTCTTGTATTTTAGAATAATTGAATCACAAAATAGAGAAAATGATTAAGGATTATTTAGGCCCATGACCTCATAGATGCATTAAGTCTCTTTGTCTGTGTCTCTATCAAGCCTCACCCAGCCTCTATTTTGTCACCTTCAGCAGCAGAAACTGTGTCCTGGGGCTGCACCATCTTTGCACAGCATTAACTATTAGAAAGTTAAATCAAGCCGAAATATTTTTGCTATTCATTTGATCAGCATATGTTTTCATTCAGGTCATAACTGGATCACTGACGAGTCAAGAACAGAGGGCAGTGCCAACTTCTAGAGCCATCTCTAGTGGTTACTCTAGAGCCATCAATCAAGACATGCTGTGTCCTAAAATCTGGCCACCATGCTTAATGAGAGGACCATAGAAGTCTTTGGCAATGTCTCACAGAGGTCACAATACACTATGTATTCCATTAAACTCTTGGTTACTCTACCCAGTCTAAGAAGCTTTGGTGACCTCATGTTGCCCCCAGCATCTGATAGCAGGCAACATTATTAAGTGTGCTCTGCTCCAGGTAGCAATTTGACAAAGACTTCTATAGATTAAAACCCTGTCTCCCATTGCAAAATTTTCTCAAAGTTCCTTCACTCTTCATTACCATAATAATACATACCATGATAATGAGTGGAAGAACCTGTTAATTTGATTTTATAACAAGTTGAGATATGTTCCTGTCTGCATGTACCATCAGGTAATGGTATCTCCCTTCCCTCCCAGGGCTCTTGGCATTTGGAGATGCATAGCACCTGCCCAATAGCACTAGAAAAATAACCAGGTGAATCTAAAGCTCCCAGTGTCTTCCCACGAAGGATACTATATCTACATGTCTTCTCTCTGAAATCCAGTATTCACTAACAAAACTTCTACCATTATATAAGTCCTATATCTCCAGTTTGGAAAAGGTAAAGCTTCCTGTCTATACACAAGATATAGGACAGTGATTTTCAACAACAGTGTGCTGCCATGAAAAATTTTAAAGATCATTAATTATATTATTTTTGAACGATCAAAGCACAGGGAGTATATTCTTTTTTTTAAACTCTTTCTTTTGCTCAACATAATTTAGATGTGCCATGGAAACTTAACTATAGGTTCAAGTGTGCGGTGAGATCAAAGAGGTTAAAACAACACTGTTATAGAGGAAGGAATGTGTATTCTCACTGGTGGCCCCAATCTTAAGTAGGGAAGTGGGCTCAGTGGGCCCGTAGCACAGTGGTTGTGGCGCCAGCCACATACACTGAAGGTGGCAGGTTCGAACCTGGCCTGAGCCAGCTAAACAATAGCTAAACAACTGCAACAAAAAAATAGCCAGGCGTTGTGGTGGGCACCTGTAGTCCCAGCTATTGGGAGGCTGAGGCAAGAGAATCGCTTAAGCCTAAGAGTTTGAGGTTGCTGTGAGCTGTGACACCACAGCACTCTACTGAGGGTGACAGTGAGATTCTGTCTCAAAGAAAAAAAAGTAGGGAAGTGGAGGACAGTAGAATTCTGGAAAAGACCAGGGACACAAGAAGAGACATACAGACTGAGATAGGCTGACTATGACCTTAAGCTGGGTGAACACAGCTCACCTCGGTTCTGTTGGTGTGTCCCCCATTTTAGGACACTACAATAATATGTACATTTGTTTGTCACCACATCAAAGAGGAAATGAGATGAGCCTGGCATGACTTACTTGTTCTAACTGAACCCATGCTGGTTGCTAATGATTGCTTTCTTTATAAAATGCTCCCAAGCCATCTGTTTAATAATCTATTCTAGAATTTTGCCTGAGAAGAATCTCAATGCTAGTGAAGTGGAAAGATCCCCAGGCAGCGATCAGGAGACCCAGGAATGAGCTGGGCTCTGTCATTAACCAGCTGAGTGTCACTAGGCAAGCACCTTCCTCTATGGCATCCTTTCTCATCTCGAAAATGAGTCAATCAGAATAAATGATCTCTACAACTTTCTCCAAGTTGATGATTCATTTATTACATTAGTCTGTAGCTTTTTAGGGTCTACGCCTCCCATTAATGTCTAAACACAATAACTAAGAAAATGCCATGAAGGCTATGTTAACCAGTTTAATGAAAATATTTCAAATGGAACCTAAAACCAGCACATTGTACCCCATGATTGCATTAATGTACACAACTATGGTTTAATTTAAAAAAAAAAAAAAAAAGGAAAGAAAATAGTAGAAGACGACCATTTATAGTCTTTGTGCATTCTAAATCCTGTTCTGCCACTAACTTGTTAATTTGACTGGGACAAGTAGTTAACATTTGATGGGTCTTAGTTGCCTCATTTTAAAAATAGAGAGTTTAAATCAGATGATACATTTTTGAAAATGAGTCCACAACGTCCAGTTGGTATTGAATATTGTTTCTATGGTCACATGCTGTACATTCTTGGAGTTAACCAAGAATAGTGTTTCATCCTTGAAGCCAGAAACAGGAGATGTATCAGTCCAAGTTGGACAAAGTTTAGCCATTGTCCGTCAAACAATTTACTGAATTATATTTAGAGTGGTCAGTTGCTTTTTTCCTTGCCTTGGATTTAAATCATCTTTAATTTGTGATTCACACTGACTCTTTCCAGGCTTCTCCCTATCTTTTCCCGTTGAGTGGCAGAGTTTGCTGCTTGGACCACTAGCGCTGGCTAAGGGCATTGTGCACATCTCATAGAATATCTCAAGATCTCTTCCTGGGAGAGGCATCTTTAAAACTGTGCTTCTGTTTCTTTTATTTCACAGGTAATAAATGCTTTGGGTTACGGAGCTGTTTTATTCTGGCCTGATGGTGTTGCATGACTCAGAATAGATGATTCCCACAGGAAGGTCTGATTTTTATCCTTTGACTAAAGCCTAAAAATAGAGCCTTCAACTCATCCTGGACTCTCAGCTGTCATATGCTGGAAAAACCTGGGCACTTGGCATGACTGCCTGTAGCTTTAAAAGAATCACTGTGTTCTTTAGATTGAAATAAAAGTAAACAAATAAAGCCCCCAAACAAATGTAAATGTATCAACCTGGAATGTTGTTTCATTTTCTCTTGCCTTTCTGCTGGGTGAATTATGCAGCTGAAGGCAGTTTGCCTTTCAAATTCATTACAATACAATTCTCTTCAAGGTGACTATAATCAGGCAAGGCCAGGAAAAGAGAGATTCTAACTAATCACATAGTCTTACTAAGTGTGCCTTCCTAATGATAACCAACGCTGATGGAACTTTACTGTTTACATGGTCTCATTTTGTGTAGACAAATCATCCGTTATCATTCTCATTTCAGGAATAACCACCTCAGGGTTCAGTGAGTGCTTGGCTTAAAATCTAAGGACCATTGCGCGGATGAACTAGAACTTGAACGGAAGATTTTTATTACTCACTCTACATTTTTCTATGACCAGCACCCAAAGCTCTATCCCCATCCCCAGCTACACACAGACAAAAATGACAAGTGTTAGGCAAAGTCAGTGCTACCTACTCTATGAGTCCTTCCCAGGGTGTTGAAGTGCACACAGATTGTCCCCGACTCTGAATATCTCTTATAGTTAAAGTCGGTGCCACATAACTGAAGCCTCTTCCTTCGTTCTTTGTAGACTTGTCATAATCACATGCCCTGGCTAGAGTGTCTATTTCTTTTATAAAAACCTCCTTCAATGCTGAGCATAGAGCTTGGTCCACAGTGGATTAACTGGCTTAGTTCAGGAAAATAAGCTTTCAGGCTGGAGAAGGGGAATATCCATAGCTTACTTAAGAGGCTTCATCTGGTCATATGAGTAGATCACTGGTGTGCAACTCCAAATAGTCAAACATACACTCACCACCTTACAGCAGCAGAAAGAGAAAAAAGGAGTATTATATCTAAATTAAGTCCTTTGAGACCCTAGTTGATAAAATTCTATTCTTAAATATTACACTGGAAAAGGTTTCCTAGTGTCTCTCAACTAATCCATTATGTGATTGTATAGTTAGGAAATGAAATCAAATTGCAGGAGCAACCATTTTGACTGTTTTGATTGAATGAGTTGGTGAATTCAGTCGTGTAATCCACAATAACAGTTAATTAAATTTTCAAATATTCAAACTGGGTTCCTACACTCCTATGAAAAACATTTACTCCACGTGTCCTGTAAGTCACTAGTAACAGGCACTCCACTCTAACAGAGGGTGTTGGAGACATCTCATTAGGTCTCAGATGAACCTGCTGAGACAAATAGGAAGCCAGGGTGTTACGAGGCTGAGTGTGGTGGCTCATGCCTGTAATGCTACCACTCGGGGAGGCCAAGGCCAAGGTGGGAGGATTGCTTGGGGTCAGAAGTTTGAGACAGCCTGAGTAAAGGAAGAGCTCGTCTCTACAAAAAATACAAATATTAGTTGGATATAGTGGTGGCACATGACTGTAGTTCCACTTACTTGAGAGGCTTGAAGCCAGAGAACCACTTAAGCCTGGGAGTTTGAGGTTGCTGTGAGCTATGATGTGCCACCACATTCTAGCTAAGGCAACAGAGTATGACTCTGTCTCAAACAAAAGAGAAGAAAAAAAGAGTGAAATTACCCTTTATAAAATTACTAAAGGGCCACAATGTAGGAGCCTTCAATGGGAATATACATGGTTATAATATATAAGCAGCCATTGTTCCTAGCTTGCTTTCCTATAATTGATTTCTACTCAGGAGTCATGTAGCTGATGGTGATAAAAGATTCTTAGCTTTTGTTCATTGCTCCCATTGATAACATCACCCTTGTGAAACCTAAGTCTAGTATTTGGCCAGACCAGCAGCCATACACAGGAACTGACTCAACTGGTCTTGTGACCCCCTCACCTCCCAGAAACTGATTCAGCACAAGAAGACAATTTCTACACCCTTATGATTCTACTCCAAACTCAGCCAATCAGCAGACCCAACTAGCCTTTTGTCTGCCAAACTATCTATAAAAACCCTTTCTCCCAAATTCTCGGGGAGATGGATTTGAGAACTTCCCACACATCTCCTCGAGTGGTGCCTATGATATTAAACTCTGTGCTGTGAACCCCCTGTTGTTTCAGAGTATTGGCTTCCTCTTGCATGGCGGGCAATGGACCTGGTAAGGCTGTAACAAGAACTGGGTGGAAGGAAGCCTCAGAGAACTTGCACTTTTGTGCCTAGAAGCAGATCAATTGTGAGAGCCATTAAGCCCACAATATTCCACTAGTTGGTCCCAATATCCCCTTGTCCGAGGACATGAGCCTGACATTAAAAATCAGTGCCCAGACCATTTCTTTAAACTTGTGCCTTCATTTCACCTACTTTGAATTAATGCCACTTATCAATTTCTCAGCTCCAGATCCACCTTTCTGTGTTCCACTTTGTACTGCAGACAGACCCTGAATATTTATTTCTCCACAGTTAGTGCAATGTTAGTCCTTGACTAACATGGAAGTCAAGAAAGCATGGAAGAGAGACTTTAAAAGGAAGGTGCTTGTCTTTCCCTTTCCAGTGCTCCACTTTTCTTGCTCTTACGGCCTGCCTATGGCTGCTCACAGGTGGCTTTCCTGCCTATGAGAATATATACACATCTTAATTAAAGGCACTTTATTGCTCAAAAATGCTAACATCATCTGAGCCTTTAGGAGCTGTAATCTTTTTGCTGGTGGAGGCTTCCTTGTTGATGGCCGGTGACTGATGGGGTGGTGGTTGCTGAGGGTTGGGGGGAGTCATGTCAATCTTAAAGTAAAACAACAATGAAGTTGGCCACATTGATTGACTCTTCGTTTAATGAAGGATTTCTCTGTAGCATGTGATGCTGTTTAATAGAATTTTACCCACAGTAGATGGAAGTCAAATTGGAGTCAGTCCTCTCAAATCCTGTTACTGCTGTTTCAACTAAGTTTATGCCATACAGTATACTCCCTGTTACCTGGAACTCAAGTAACCAGCACTCTCCAGCAACCCTCATAACTGCCATCAGTTAGCTGATGCTCCATGCAGCACACCCACAGCCCCCAGGTGTTCTCTGTAACAGTTTTATGTATGATGCGTGTTACTTGAAGTTAAAAAAATATGATAGTGAAGTTGAAAAGTGTATTGACTGCCATTTAACTAAAATTGTACTGTATACTGCATTTACAAAGATGTTTTATAATATAGTAAAACTGTGTTGTAGTAAGTGAAGTTTGTCTTTATTTGTCTTAGTTTGCTTTTAATTAGTGTATTTCAATATTAATATCAAATCAACACAGAGTTTATGGTATGGTATAATACAAGGTATAGAATAGTCAGGTCCATTTTTAATACTAGTAACTCTCAAGCAACCAGAAACTACATTTATCTAGAATCTCCCAAATCTCACAGGTGCCAGATAACAGGGAGATTACTGTATTCTACAGCCTTTGTTGTCATTTCAACATTTCAACAATATTTGCAGCATCTTGTCCAGGAGTAGAAACATCTCAAGAAACTACTTCCTTTGCTCATCCATAAGAAGAGACCCCCTCACCCATTCAAGTTTTCTCGTGAGATTGCAGTGCGCCAGTTAGGCTACAATTCTAATTCCAGTCCTCTTGCTATTTCCACCACATCTCCAGTGCAGTCTTTAACTCTGCTGAAATAAACTTCTCCTAAATTACTGTTAGTGGTGATAATCTGACCTCCTTCCATCATGAATGTTCATCATCTAGAATGGCAAATCATGTCCGGAAGGTTTTCACCTTCCTTTGCCCAGATCCAGCAGAGGAATCACTATCGAAGACGGCTATCATCTTATGAAATGTATTTCTTTTTTTTTCTTTTCTTTCTTTGTTTTTTTGAGACACAGTTTCAAGCCGCCACCTTGGGTAGAGTGCCATGGTATCACAGCTCACAGCAACCTCAAAGTCTTGGGCTTAAATAATTCTCTTGCCTTATAATACAGGGTATAGAATAGTCAGGCTCAGTTTTAGTCCCAAGTAGCCGGGACTACAAGTGCCTGTCATGATGACTAGCTATTTTGTTGTTGTGGTGGTGGTGGTAGTTGTCATTGTTATTTAGCATGCCTGGGCCAGGTTTGAACACACCAGCCTAGTGTTCAACCCACTGCGCTGCCCCGAAATGCATTTCTTAAATAAAACAGACTTGAAAGTTGAAAAGACCCCTTCCATAGGCTGCAGAACAGATGTTGTATTAGCAGGCATGAAAACAACATTATTTCCTGGTACATCTCTGCCACAGCTTTTTGTTGACTAGGTGCCTTGTCAATGAACTGTAAAATTTTAAAAAGAAATATTTTTTTCAGAGCAGTAGGTCTCAGCAATGGGCTTAAAATATTCAGTAAAGCAGATGTGCTGCGATCCAGGAGGTCACGGGCAATGTAAATTTAGCATAATGTTTAAGGGCCCTGAGATTTTTGGAATGGTGAATGAGCACTGGATTCAACTTAAAGTCACCAGCTACATTAGACCTTAACAAGACAATCAGCCTGTCCTTTGAAACTTTGTAGCTAGGCCTTGACTTCTCCTCTCTAGCTGTGAAAGTCCTAGGTGGCATCGCCTTCCAACACGAGACTATTTTGTCTACATTGAAAATCTGTTGTTTAGTGCAGTCACCTTCATTAGTTATCTCAGAGAGATCTTCTGGATAATGTATTGCAGCTTTTACGTCAGCACTTGCTTCACCTTACATTTTTATGTAACAGGGACAGCTTCTTTTCTTAAACCTTATGAACCAACCTCCACCAGCTTCAAACTTTTCTTTTGTAGCTTCCTTACCTCTCTCAGCCTTCGTAGACTTGAAGAGCATTAAGGCCTTGCTCTAGATTAGGCTTTGGCTTATGAGAATTCTGTGGCTGGGTTGACCTGACCACTCAAATTCTCTCAGTATCAGCAACGAGGCTGTTTTGCTTTCTTATCATCCATACGTTCATGGGAATAGCACTTGTAGTTTCCTTCAAGAAAGGAAATTTGCATTCACCACTTGGCTAACTGGTGCAAGAAACCTATCTTTCAGCTTGTCTCAACTTTTGACATACTTTACTCATTAAGCTAGTTTTTGATTTAAAATGAGAGATGTGTAGCTCTTCCTTTTGCTTGAATACTTCAGAGGCAATTGCTGGGTTATTAACCAGCCTAATTTCAATATTTTGGAAATCAGGGAATAGGAGGACCTAAGAAGAGGGATAAAGATGGGGGAATCGCCAGCTGGCGGAGCAATCAGAGCACATACAACATTTAAGGAGTAAGCTCACCATCTTACAGGGGTTACAGTAGTAACATGAAAGATTCTTGATCTTGGATCACAACAATAGCTATAATAATAATGAAAGAAATTGAAATATTACAGGAAATACCAAAATGTGACAAAGAGTTACAAAGTGAGCACATGCTTTCACAAAAGTGGCTAGTATCTGGCCAAGCTAAACACCCTTGATGTTTCCCTTGTTCCAGATGAATTTATCAAAGGTCACTGAATTTCAGGCTCAGGATCTTTTACAGCAGGAGAACAAAATTTAGCTTTCAGGTGTTATACATTAAGATAATCTAGAAAAGGATAAGGGTAATAGAGAATACAAGGGCTATCCAGAAAGTATCTAGCCATGTAATAGGAAAAACAGAGACATAAGTGCTTTGAATTTATGGCTGGATACTTTTCTGGACAGCTTGGTGTCTAAATATGATGGGTTTTGTAAATCTAGGTAATTCAAAAAGTCTCTCCAGGGAAGAATAGGTGCACACTGTCTTACGCAATGGATGCGTTTCTGGAGAATTAAGTATTAATTACATTTTTCAGAAAGTTTTTATTTTAAAAATGCATTGTAGAGTTGCCTATTTTAAAGAATCACTGCCTGAATTCTTTTGCAAAGTGGATAAACAATTCCCGAATTATGTTGAGTAAATCTAGAGTTTTGAGCAGTAAGTTTCCCTTAAGTAAGAACCCCCATAGCATTGATTTTCAACCGTGTGCTGTAGCACACTGGTATGCCAGGAGAGATTCTTAGGTGTGCAGCAAAAAATTTTTGAAGGTCATTAATTAAATTATTTTCTAAAGAAATTCAAAGCACATGAAGTATATTCTTTTTTGGGATCAATATAATTGAAATGTGCCACAGAAGTTTAATTATAAGATCAAGTGTTCCAGGAGATAAGAAAAAAAGGTACTACATTGCCCTAGAGTATTAAAATTTGTCTTATCTGGATCCTAATGACAAACTCCTCTCTCTACCCTCTCTGTTATCGGCAACTCCATGACTCTAAAATTCTTTCCTTTGCGATTTATGATTTGCCTGGAATTCATTTAAAATATAAAACTAATATTTCAGAGGAGAGAAGGTAGTGTTTTTGTCCAAATAACCATTTAAAAAGGAATTAACAATGAATGGCTTTTTAGATTTTGGATACGTATATTAAGAGTGAAATCACTGTACTGATACTTAACACAACCAATAAAATCTCAACTACAAAAGAAAAGAAAATTAATGCAGTGGCTGGAAACTAAGAGTTGGAGGCAAAGAAAGGAGGTGAGATGTTTCACAAAATCACAGAACCAACATTTAACTTTAATCTACTTATCATTATTATTATTAACTGCATGACCCCTCTGGATAATATTCTTATCTGCTTTTAAGTGTAATTTTACCCACCACCGCTCTCTAGGTGACTTCCTATTAAATTACCTCAATGACTATTTTGCTTTTTTAAAAAAAATTAGATCATAACTGTGTACATTACTGCATTTATAGGGTACAATGTGCTGATTTAGTATATAATTTGAAACGCTTACATCAAACTGGTTAACATAGCCTTCACCTCACTTATTTAATTGTTGTGTTAAGACATTTATACTCTACTCTTAAAATATTTGACATGTACCCTTGCTATATGCACAATAGGTGAGGTCCCACTGATTACCCTCTCTCTACCTGGACACCCTCCTCCTCTTCCCTTGCCCTCCTCTTTTCGCCTTCTTTCTGGGATATAATTGTGTTTTATCATTCGTATGAAAGTATGATTATATATTGGTTTCATAATAGTATGGAGTACATTAGATATTTTTTCTTCCATTCTTGAGATACTTCACTAAGAAGAATATGATCCAGTTCCATCCATGTAAACATAAAAGAGGTAAAATCTCCATCTTTTTATGGCTGCATAATATTCCATGGTATACATATACCACAATTTGTTAATCCATTCATGGGTTGATGGGCACTTGGACTTCTTCCATTACTTGGCAATTATGAATTGGGCTGCAATAAACATTCTTGTGCAAATGTCTTTGTTGTAGAATGATTTTTGGTCATTTGGATATATACCTAGTAGGAGGAATTGCAGGATTGAATGACAGGTCTACTTTTAGTTCTCTAAATGTTCTCCAAACTTCTTTCCAGAAGGGATCTGATCTAACTAAAAAGCGTCTGTGCAGCCAAGACCACAGTTAGTAAAGTAAGCAGACAGCCCTCAGAATGCGAGAAGATATTTGCAGGTTATGTTTCTGACAAAGGTTTGATAACTAGAATCCACAGAGAACTCAAACTAATAAGAAAAGAACAACTGATCCCATTTCATTGTGGGCAAGAGACTTGAACAGAAGCTTTTCTCAAGTATTTTGCTTTTTCTTTGCCCCCCTCTCTCTTTTTTCTGGGAAAAACAGGGAAAAGCCCTGAGGGCAGGTCAAGGCACTGAACTGCAGGAGGTGAAGCTTGCTGTAACAGTTAAGCACCCTGCAGGGAAGTGAGATTCTTCTCTTCTAACTGTTCATGCCTTCATTTAAGTTAGCTTGTGTTTCTGCTTCAATAATCTTTGAAGTACCTCAGTCCACAGCGTATTAGTCTGTTGGCTCCTGCAGTGGGAGAATATGGCCTGATTGGAAATTAGTTTGGGTAGAAGCAAGGGAAGGGATGTAAAGTTTCTTGAGGACATGCTCTGTGCTAGATTTGGTATTAAGTCTTACATTGACACCATGATGCAAGCAAAGTTTATAAGCAAAGAAATATATATGAATGCATTCTTTTATACTAACCAGTTTGTCACTGACTTAGCTGTAGACTTTGCAAACGAATAGACTTAAGGTTATAGTTAGGATTCAGTTTAAGGACAGGGATGACAGTCAGGATTATATCCATTTTTAGATGAAAAATTGAATTTCAGAGAAATTAAGAGTGTGTTTGTCTTCTGTGCCTGCTGTAACAAATTATCACAAAGTTAATGCTTCAAACAATACAAATTCGATCTTACAGATCTCTAGGTTAGAAGCCCAACATGGATCTCACTCGTCAAAGCCACGGTGTGGGTGAGTTCCCTTTGGGGAGTCCGGGGGTTTGTTTCCTTGCCCTTTTCCAGTGCTCAGGCCACCTGTGTTCCTTGGTGCCTCTTCACCTTCAGTGCTTGTCCTCTCACATTATGTCACTCCGATCTCCTTCCCGCCCTCCTCTTCCTTCTCTGCCACTTGCAAGTGGGTTTTGTTTTTGTACTGGACTCACCTGGATAATCCATACTCATCTCTCTGTTTTATAGTCAGCTGATTAGAAACAGATTTTGACAATGAGGATGTAAACATCTTTGCACAGGGGTGAGGGGGCACAGAAGGAGTTAGGAACATAGTGGTTTAATTTAAGTGCTCATATTTCCAGATAATTAAATGAAAGCTCAGAAAGTTGAGACAACACTGTGATGGGATTCACAAATTGAGATTTCCATTTCTTAGAAGATAGCCTTGACGCTTGGAGAGGTCATGACACTTTATGGGGCGGGGAGCTGGTCGGCACTAGAGTTGTTATTTCTACTCTCCAGAAGAATGAGAGGAGGAACACTTCAAATCAGGGGTGTCCAGCCTGTGGGTCACATGGCAATTTCATGAGGACTATTTCTGCTTATCTGTGGCATTGGATATACAAAAAGTATGCATGGACCTTTTTCTGCTCATCAGCTTTCATTAGTGTTTGTGTATTTACTGTATGGCCCAAGACAACTCTCACTCCTTCAATGTGCAGTAGAAAAGAAAAAAAGGTTGGACACCCTGAATGGATTAATACATTCAAGGTGTGTGGTTGGGATAGTGCCTGGCACACTGGTCAGTGCCTATAAGTGTCTGTCAGTTTCATTATGTTGATGGTGCAGTCAATGAAGAAGTGATATGAGACGTGACATAGCAATTTTGTAGTTCTGCGATTTTATCTTGTCTAAATCCTAAGACCAAAGTGTATAGACACTTGCTATTCTACTTTACACATCTCTAAGAGCTGTTAAGAAGGTAAGGAGGAAAAGGATCCCTAGAAGTGGTTAAAATCTGACCTTGATTAAACCACTGGTACCTGCTTGTGAACAAAGCTCTTGGTCCAATGGTTTATGATGCTTTTTTTTTTGTAATTTATTAATAAAAACACCTAAAATCTCAGGCAAACTAGAATAAAATGGCTAAGTACCCAGCCTACCTCCCATGAAGAAAGATAATTGTTTTTTAAAGAATCATTTTATACATGAATCATGATTGATGGAGTGCAAGAGCTTCATGGGGCATTGCTGGGAATTGACATATGAGAGAGAGACAGAGAGTGCCAAGAGGCTGAACTATGGAAAGCCATATGAGAATTTGCTTTTGGCACTGTTATACCAAGACACAGGAGAAATTACCAATATTCAGAAAAATCATTCAGCAGAGCAGCAGCACTGAGGAGGCAGTAATATGCCCAAAAATATTTAGGGAAAATTTAGTAAAAGGCTTGTATGTGTCACAGTCATCCTCAAAGGAAATATTTCAGGGATTCTATGTCAGAAAGGGAGGAAGGCAGAGCCCTGGGGGAATGTGACAGCAGGAAATAAAGGAAGTAGACATGTTCTCTAGAGGATTTTCAAGCACCAACTTAAGAACTCTTTCCCTTTCACTGTTACCCAAATAATTCCTGTTAATTCCTCGCTCTGAATATTAAACTGAAAACTCAGAGTTCTTATGACTTTTATTTTTGTAATACACTTTCAATATTTAGATAACGAGGTTTTATTTTAAATTTTTCCCAAATGAAATATATATTTTCCTTTATCGTACTGTCAAAATTACCATTTTCCTAACAAGTAAGATCCTACTGAAATGCAGGTCTGGATGAAGATCGTGCCCCAGGAGGACTGAAAAGTTAATGTCTGTCATTGCAAATAAGATTTTGCAACAAAACAATAGGCTTGCATGACTGGCTTTATACAGGAGAAAAGGAGTCTGTAAAGTACTTTAGGCCTGAATGATAGAGGGTATTCCTTACAGGTAGAGAAGATATTCCTAGTGGGTAGAAGAGGGAAAAAGTTCCCCTTCTAGTCTGGGGGGAGGCATGTAGGAAAGGGAGAAGGAAGTGAAGTGAACAAGGAGGTCAGATACCAGGGATCTCACCCTTCTACTTGTTCCAACTCCTGGGCTCAACCATCTGGAGTGGAGGAGTGGCTTCAGGAAGCCCAGAGAAGCAAGGGAGAGACCAAGAATATTTAGGTTCATAGCATAGTCCTCCTGGCACGGGGAGCAGAGGGAGGCTGCCAACCTTTGGGAGAAACTCTACATATGGACAGTTCCAGCATACCCAGGGTGATGGCGTGGAGGTGGGAGCAGACCACAGATGGCTGAACAGAAAAACTATGCTGATTTTATGGCCTATATTTGGTATGCAAGAGAGCCAGATGACTCTGTGTGCCCTAGTTACAAGATGTGGAGTTGCACAAGGTACTTGTGGATGCCAGAGCTCTGGGGTCTGGGCCAAAAGGTGAGAGGGCTAGAGATTCCCACCTATGGGGCCACTGTCGGGAGTGTAGGCTCCAGGGAGGGCAGCATTATAGATCGCAAAGGAGGAGATGGAGGTTGCTCATCTCCAGTCATTGGGCTATTTGGTGACTCCAAAGCTGCAGAGAATACCAAGTAGACTCCAGGGCTCTGTTTTCCCTGTACCCCCATGAGAACCCAGAAAAACCTTTCCTATACCCAGATGCAGAAGTTTAGGAGGGAAAGAAAGGGAAGGGGTGAAATATGACATCACTCTCTTAAAGTTTATCATACCAAAGATGATCCCAAAGAGAGTGAAGAGCCAATGTTTACAAACAGAAAAGAAACTGCTTGAATTAGAATAAATGAGAACACTAATAATTATCAACTCTCTGCTGATCCTGCCTCCCAGAAGGGTGGAGGCCTGGGGAGAAGGTCAGAGCAAATCCAGAGTTCAGGGAACTATGATTTTGCTCTACATCTAACTATAGGGTGATTCTGCTTCAGTTTGTACGGTGGTTAATTCTTTATTATGTGTTGATCTGGAAGCCAGTTCAGCAAACCAAACATTCTAAATGATTTTAAGTTGATGTTATGACTGGATTTTTCCATCCCATGAAGAAAATGTTCTAGAAAACTGGTTTAATGACTCCTTTGGAACCACTTGCCATGGGATTTGATCCACAAAAACACTTCGCACACATCTTTTTATGGACTGAATCTCGGTTGGATAGGTTTCGTGCTTGCCAGATTATAAATTTCTCAAGGGAAGCAGATACATTTTCTCTTAGTTGACCATGACACTTTTTACAGTGGTCGCAACGTAGATTTGGTGACTGGAGTTGCATTTTATCCACGGGGATACTATGGGACACGTCTTAAAAAAGAGTGAAGTGATTGTGCAGAGTATTTAATTAGGTGTATAATTTTTGTGCTATTGCATCATGATTTTCAGAGTTTTGTTCAAGGTTCTGGTTTTCTTTTTTGTCTCTACATTTTAGGACCCTGGACTGGGCCAGGGGTTTGTTGAGGCCATGTGGTGTGGCAATTGGTTGCTATGGACTTTTCTGATCTCATTACTACTAACCTCTGCTCTTAATATTTGTGAAAGCCACAGTGTCACTTGTCTCTATGAGCTGTTTCTATTTCTTCCTTCTTATTTCTCTTTGGATTATCCCTTTAATGATACGTCTCAGTTGCTTGCTACCAGGACTAGACTTGAACAACCTCACCTGGTTCCCTCTGCCTTTTCTTTTTCATTGGGTCTGCTGTACACTTTCAGTGTTTTGAGCATTTCTTGGCCATTTTGGCTACTGGTTATTGTCAAGTCCTTCGAGCCTTGTGGCTGTTCCTGAACTCTGAGATTGTTAGACCTCCCATATAAGGAAAATGTAGGTATTTTAAAGCTTAATAAAAAAACAGGAAGATTAAAGCAAAACATCTGCCAGATGAAGCTGAGAAGGGAACTTAAAAAAAAATCAAGAAAGTGTGGCTGCTAAATGATAATCAACACTGAATAATGTACTTCTATTTAATTTATGTTTAGCCTGCAAATGAAGCAACTGGATTACTAGAATTGTGCTATTTTAAGTGACTCTGGAAACAAGCATATAAATTCTTGATACAACTAAGAAAATGGGAATAAATAAGATTAGGTCTTAGAAAGGGATGTGCCTTTAGGAGGAGACATGGATGAGTAAAAATGCCTATGAGCCTTTCTGGAATAATGAACTCTTTGAGCTGAGTGGGAGAAAGGTGCTATGTAAATGCCAGGTTATTTTTATATCCTTCATGCTTCAAATGCTCCACAAAGGTCAAGCATTAGCCAAAGAGACAGAATCTTGAGAATGTAAATGCTTCCACCTTCTCAAGAACCAGGCTCTTTCATTTACAGTAAGCTTGCCAGGGGTCTTGCAGACAAAGTGGATAAGCAAGGTTTGCCAATTTTTACCAAAATATTATATTTTTTATTTTTTTGAGACAGAGTATCAGTCTGTTGCTGTGATGTCACAGCTTATAGCAACCTCAAGTCTTGGGCTCAAAGTGATCTAATTGCTTCAGCCTCCTCAGTAGCTGGGACTACAAGAGCCCACCACAATACCCAGCTAGTTTTTTTTTTTTCCTTTTTCTTTTTACTAGAGATGGGGTGTCACTCTTGCTCAGGTTGGTCTTGAACTCCAGAGCTCAGGCAATCCATGGAGTGCTGAGATTACAGGGTGTGAGCGACCATGCCTGGCTTCAAAATATTAATATCTTAACTATGTTATACCATTTACAAGTTAGTCTCAGGAAGATTTGAATCACAATCCATAAACAACTTTCTGTTCTTTGGTGCCCCTGGGGATTGAATGAATTCAGAAAGTATACTAGGGACTGTGAAAGTAAGATAGGGACTGTGTTCTTCCAAGTTCAGTTCTGAATTCACAAAGAACACCCATGGAAAAGACAAAAGAAAATACTGAATTGACTATGTTTGAAAGGTGATACAGTTTAGAAATCTGTCCCCCTCTAAATTTCATGTTGATATTTAATCCCCAATATTAGAGGTGGGTGCTGGTGGGCGGTGTTTGGGTTATGGGGGGCAGACCCCTCATGAATAGATTAGCACCCTCCTCATGATGATGAATGAGTTCTCACTCCATTACTTCTTGGAAGAACTGAATGTTGAGAAGGGCCTGTCACTTCCTCCTCCCTCACTTACACATTTAATCCGACTTCACGACATTTTTCTTGAAACTTGTTGAAGGCATTTATTCCCCATGTTCTGTTTGTGAGGAGCACTCAAAGCCTCTTTCTCTAATTTAAAATATTTGTGGTCCTTATGAGTGTTACAATGCTGATGAGCATTGCATTTCTTTAATGTTGACATTGCTGTATCACAAAATAAGCAGATCACCTTATCTTTAGCAAAAACAAGATAATACTGCAATTCCAAATTCTCATTTAAAAAGTCCAATTTCTTCTTTCAGTTTTCTCTGGGTCTTCTTTGACATGATGGGCTGTTAAGCAAATGCAACATGGCATCCTAAGTTTCATAACACACTAAAGTTGAAGGATGAGGTATTCAGTGTGGATTTGCTACATCACTCTACAGTGCATTTGCTATCACAGGGACAGGTGTTAGCTAACATTCTATCTCTGTGAGAACGGACAGTTAAATTGTATGAAGAACAGAATCAGCAATGGGAATTAATGAAAGAAGATTTCTATAGGAATGCAGCATTTTTGTGTGATATTGTGTCAAATCAAAACAACCTGAATATTTCTTTGCAATATGATATGTGGCAAAAAATCCAAGCATTTCAAAAAAAGCTATCTTTTTTTCAAAACACTTCTTCAAAAGGAAATTTTGGATGAACATTTTCCTCCCTCAGGAAAATCCATTGATGAGCAGGAGGATATATGTGAATTATCTGAATAATACACAGCTGTTATCGATCTATTAATTGGAGAACACAATTATTTATTTGTTGTTACTTTTCCAAATGCACCATCTTCTGCAATCCCAATTTTGAGACAGGGTGGCCACACAGGTTAAAGCCAGTAAGATTCAACTTTATCACTCAATGCATGACAATCTAGATGTCATAGTAATATAAACTTCATCCTGAGAGGAAGAATACTTCAGTTTGTAAGTACCCTTATAAAATTAAAACTCTCTCTGAACCCAAAGCCCACTATTAGGAGGCTTACTCAGAAAGAGGTTCACATCTATTGTATCACTGAGCTCCATATTTCCTGACACAGCTGCATGTTTCAAGAGTAAACTCAAACTATAAATTCAAAATGGACTTTCCAGTCTTTTATCACCTTAAAGCAGTAGGTAGAATGGAATTAGGATATAGAGTTTTCAAAGAATAGATTCCTGATTAACAGGATGGCTTCCTATTCTATCGAAGGCCATTTATCTCCTCAATAATTATCCTGAGTATGGTATTGTCTTTCCCTCGAATACCTACATGGTTGATGGGGCCAAAGCAATGGCTAAAAGGATGGAGTGTAGGCCATTGTTTGGTTGATACATTGAAGAGACTTTCAGTATTGGTCAGCTTTCGCTGGGTTGTGCTTTGGTAACAAACAACCCTAGATTCTTAGGGGCTCACAACAACAAAGTCTTCTATTTTGCTCCTGTTAGGTGTCGGCTGTGGAACAGCTGTGCTTTTTCTGGGCTTTGCTTGGCTCTGCTCCATGTGCCTTTTTTATTCTGAAATCTAGGCCAAGGGAGAAGTCTCAATTTAGAACATGCTGTTCTTGTGGCAGAAGAGAACAACAGAGACAGCACAGTCATAGGAAGAATCTTAAAGCTCTACTTGAACGTGGCCAAGCCCAAAATCAAATGGGAAGGGAACGATGCTCTCCCTAGGAGGGCCCTGCTAGTCATGCGCCCATGGGTGAGGGGATAAATGTAATACTCCTACAGGGAAAGCTGCATCCGAGTGGGAAGAATAATGCAATCTCCAACAGTCCACCTTCTTGTTCTCTCCCTTTGTTAAGCAAAGTATAGTCACTCCTTCTCCAGGGAAGGCACTGCGAGAGTTCTATTTAGGCACCATAACAAGCTCTAAGTTCTCATGATGGTCACTTCATCAGGTCCAGATAAAGCTTCCCTTAATCTGGAGTTCTCTAAATTAAAATGGCAAGTTATTGCCCCGCCTCCATATACCTAAGAAACAATAGTGGAAAAAGGATTACCACAGTAAGTATGGCTATTCTGAAGGGAGAAGAAGGTGGGGGTCACACAGTGGTCAATGGCCCTTGGCAGTTGCTACATACCACTGAAGAGAGTAAGAGCATTCTTCTACCCTGGGAAAAGGGGATGTCTCTTGACTAGAAACTGTTTCAATCCCTGGAAGTAACTTCCAGTACAATGAAGTCGGTGGTCTTTGGCTTCACTCTCTGGACAGTCCTTTACTCATGACTCTCCTTGGCCATATCTGAATGTGACTTTGCAGAATACACACTCCTTGGAGGTAGGGCAGGTTGCCTCCTGCTTATCAAAACCAGATGGCCCAAAGGTAATCGCATATCTCAAACTAACAGTTTCTTTTGCTTTGGGTGATCATATATTTTTGGTTTGTGCATAAACAATAGCCCTAGTTTATGACTATTCTCTCAGTATAATTAATAATTCCCCCACTTCTTCTCCTTTGAAATGCTCCAGTTTGGTTGATCAATTATACAATTACTCTGCCTTTATCCTGCATTTTTTTGCAAACATGTATCTAGCTCTTCATTCATTTTATGTCTATCATCACCATGTACAGCAAATGCAATTCTTTTTGAGATAGGATTTTTTCTCTAGATTAATTGAAGGGGTCATTGATCTTATCAGGCTTTTTATTTTGCAGTTTTTGGCTGGGGCTGGGTTAGAACCCGCTACTTTCGGCATATGGGGCTGGCACCCCACTCCTTTGAGCCACAGGTGCCACCCTCTTATCAGGCTTTTTTGAGAGACCTATGCCTTTATTTAGTTTTTAATGAACCATTTTATTTATTTGAAGATATTTATTGGGTGTCAACTCAATTTAATTTTAGATCTTTGCACCAAGGCTGAGACTGAATTGGCCGTTTGGCTCAAAATTTTTTAAGTTTTAATTTTAAGTTTTTTAAGTTTTAAGTTGGAATTGAGAAATAGTTCCACATCCCAGTTCTGCAGGTCCAGAAAATTTCTGGATTTTCTATATCTTTTGAAATTCTGCTTACAAATCTAGTCAAACACGGCCAATGGCTTATCAACTCATGATTCCAACATTCTGTTTTCTCAGTTTTTGTCAAAAGTTCCAAGTTCATCAAGGACTTTGTCTGCCTTCCAAGTTTATTGCAAGCCACAGTTTTACTAAATATTTTGCCACCAAAAATGCCAACCTCTAGATACAGTTTTCTTAACTCTCACTGCCTGGCCCTCAAGTCAACATTGCATATTTTTGTTGTTGTTACAGCAGCAGAGTTGTTTGATACCAATATCTCTATGCAGTATTAGTCAGCTTTCTTTTGGTTATGATATAGTAGAAATAACTCATAGATTTCAGGGGCTTGCAATAAAAATAAAAAGGTTTCTCTCTCATTCTCGTTACATGTTGTCTCCAGCAATGCTGCTTAGCTGTTTTGTGTGCTCTGTTCATTCACAAAAATATGAATGAACTCAATTTGAACCTATGTACTGCATGCTTTGGCTTAGGAGGCAGCAGGTAATCAGCCTATTTCAGATTTACATTCTTATGATAGAACAGAACTATCAATGCTTCTGCTCAGATGCATGTGGTATGTGTCATTGCCACTAACATTTTATTGTTTAAAGCAAGTCATTTTGGCAATCCTATGTGCTACAGCAAGTATACCTGTCTGCAGGAGGGCATTGCAGGTCATATAGCAGTAAGAGGGCATGGGAAAATCAAAGACAGCAGAAGATAATTGGGTACAATAATTCAATTTTCTACATCCTCAAATGTATACGGTCATATCCACCAGGAAACACCAGATAAAAGAAATTAGGAATCATAACATTTTTCTGTAAAAACACAAAGAGGTGAGATTAAAAAGTAGGATGATTTTGGATTGAAGCAAATAATACATGGTTCCTTAGGAAAAGATCAAATATAATGCATAGCTCTAGAAAAAAGTCCCTATGGATTTAGTGAACAACATAGTACAGAAATCTGTGACTTTATAGGAACTATCAAATAAAAATACAATAAAAATCCCTTGGGTGATACAGAAGGCAAGGTATTGAGAGCTAAGTCCCCAAAGTAAGGATTGGTGGCTAATGGCCCTGTAAATACTGAATATATAGATGCATTAGTTAAGATTAAATTCAGCTTTAGGTGACAAAAGAAAGTAGGTGGCTTAAAAAAAAAAACCCAGAAGTTCGTTTCGGTTGCATGTATTCAGAATCTCCATGAAGATAGTTGAGGGGTGGTAAGGTAATGAGGTTCTTGGGATCTTTCGATTTTGTTTTAGTCATCCTCAGTGTGCAGATTTCACCCCCAGGGCCAAGATGGCCACAAAAACTGCAAAAACTGCAGTTGTCAAGAACAAAAAAAGGCAGAATAACAGCATGCCCCTCCCCATCCAGGACGCTTCCGGGAAGTCATAGCTAACATTCTGCTTACACCTTCTTGACCAGAACTTATTCATTGGCTACACATAGCTGAAAAAGAGACTGTGAAATTTAGGGTTTATTCCAGGGCACTCTATGTATAGATAGCTAAAATTCCAGAATTAAATTACCAAGAAGGGCCAAATAATAATGGACATAACCATCGGTTTCCACCAACATAGTCCAATGGCAACATAAGAAATACAATTTAAATCAGTCAAAATTAAGAGGCATAGGTTGATTTTTCATCTTATAATAACGTTTTTCCATGTTGATGACAACTATTGTTTGAGGCTGAAATTAGAACATCGTGTCACTAGAATTGGCCCAGCTGCCTGCCGTAGGGACTCAGGATGCAGGACTATTCTCTGCAACACAGTTTCCAATATGTTGGGTAACACCAAAGCTATTCTCTTACATAGAATGAACATTTAATGGTCGCATGGACCATGGCAGGTGCAGCACATAGGCTCAAGTTGGGTCTGTTTATATTTTTGTCAACATCAAAGATGCCATCCTCCTGTTCCTACCATTAGCTCTACTTCTTTGTCTGCTTTGCTGTCTTCAGAGACTCATCTCCTTTAAGGTTGAGCTATCTGAACATAAATCCTGCCCCTTCACAGCTGCTTACTGGAAAGTTCCATCAGGACCAACCTCAGATAGCTCAGAATCTCTTTAAAATTCATGACCATACCATGGCTGGCTACTGTTATATGTGTTCTGGTTCCGGGCCAAACAGTCCAGAAGCTTGAGCTGCATTAATTGCAATTGGAAACTAAAAAGGAATTTCAAGAAAAAATAAACATTTCATTCTAAATTTAACCTCCTTGTATCAGCTGCCTGCTATAAATATTTTCTTATTCTTTATGGAGAACTGAACTCATTGCTTATATAACTAATGCAAGCTTTCGGTGGGGCCGTCTTTATTCCATTCCTAGTATTTTCTTATTCTTTGTGATCAAAGAATAATAATTTCTTAAGTTACATACAGCTCTATGAAACAGCAAAGAATACCTACTATAGAAATGCAATGAAAAGGGATCATGATACATTTGTGTGGTGTCTGGACTTGTGGAAAGTCGTTCTTTTGATGTAATGCATGTCTTTAAAATGAGCCAAATCTCAGGAAAGCTAAATCAGTTTTAAACTGATACTATCCTTTTCATGTTTAAAGTAGAAAAGTTGCAAGTAGTAACATACAGAAAGCAAATGTAGAACATTATTTGTATTACTTATGCCATATTATTATTTTGTTTCGAGACAGGGTGTCGCTCTGTCACCTGGGCCAGAGTGCAGTGGCATCATCATAATTCACTTCAACTCAAACTCCTGGGCTCAAGTGATCCTCCTGCCTCAGCCTCCCAAGTGGCTGGGACTACGGGCACATGCCACCATGCCCAGCTATTTTTTAAATTTTTTGTGGAGATGGGGTCTTGCTCTTGCTCAGGCTGCCCACATCTGATTAGTGATAATAGTCTACTTTCTAGATTGGCATTAAATAGATCCCCAGAGGAGAATATGGTGTTCTCTTGGGATCGTTTTGGAAAGGCAGGCATTTATCATACAAAATTGAATCTCCATTCTCCCTGGATTAGTGATCCACAAAGGTTACTATGTTGTTATTATGTTTGATTCTATTAACCTTTAGCATAGTGAAAAATTTTATTTAAACTTGGTCTTCCAAAAATATTTTGGCCCGGCTTCCAATGCTTTACGCAGGACACAGTGAAAGACTTCTGCTTGAGGAAGCGGAACTATCCGGTCCCAGCAAAGACTGAGTCACAGTGAGAACCTGAGTGAGAAACAAGATCCAGAAAGCAAACTGCTCCCAGCTTCTTCTGACTCAGAGCTTGACTCTTGCTTCATTTTGCTTTTGAAGTAAGTTTCCTATGACTTTTTGTTTTTTCCTAGAATTTCAGGGAACTCTTTATCTCAGCACAAAATACATCCAAAGTCAGGGGTATTGGAGATTATTCATCACACTTCTGCTCCCGAGGTGTCTTCTTTCCCGAGCTGATTTTAAAATTGCCAGATGTCTGACTAGATGTTAATGAGATCCTTAGCGCTGTCTATTCTAGCAAATGAATTCAACCTAAAGTGAAATCTCTCTCTCTCACACACACACACTCTTATTCCTAGAACTGGAAGGGTCCTGAGATGCCGTCTCATTCAAAACTCTCATTGTTTAGGTTAAAATGTGAACGCAAGAAGCTGAAGAGACTTTCCCAAACCAAACACACTTCTTGAAAGAACTGGGTTTCAGAAATAGGTCTTCTACTCCTGTTTTATTCATCCAACTGTTCTTTATTAGCAGTATTTACCACTCTCTGTACACATTATAAAACATCAAATATCTCCCAGCCTACACATATGGTTTTTTAAATATTTTAAAATTTTTGTGGCTGTGTTTTTAAACTTAGTCAAAGATACAGAAATTTAATGAAAGCTGGTAGGCACACAGAGCAAGACAAAGCTTCCCTTTGGCTTTCCCACACCTCCTGGGTCCCTAACCACTGGGGAATGTGTGGGGCTGCTGGACACTCTGTACAGGATGGATACAGTTAGATGAGAAATTAAATGATTCTTCTGCATCTTTACCAAGGGCTGTGCCTGTGTAAAAGGGACAGTGCCGGTGTATATTGGAATAACAGTCTTTCTAGTTTCTTGATGTTCCAGGAAATGGTTACAGGACAGTTGACCTGCTGGCCCTTTTAATCAAGAGGTTTTAAAACTAAGTTTGTGCCTGGATGTACTTGGACAACTTTATTTCCAATTTAGGGCCGCACCTGTGGCTCAGCAAGTAGGGCGCTGGCCTCATATACCAAGGGTGGTGGGTTCAAACCTGGCCCCGGCCAAACTGCAAAAAAAAAAAAAAATAGCTGGGTTTTATGGTGGCGCCTGCAGTCCCAGCTATTCGGGAGGCTGAGGCAAGAGAATCACCTAAGCCCAAGAGCTGGAGGTTGCTGTGAGCTGTGTGACGCCATGGCACTCTACCGAGGGCAACAAAGTGAAATTCTGTCTCTAAAACAAACAAAAAAAAGTCACCAATTTATTTCCAATTTAGTTTTTTCATGTGCCAGCAAGTAGTTGCCCTGTAGGCCACTGCTTGACTTTGGTCCAAAACTTATTTATTTACGTTTCTGGTACTGAATTTTGTCTCAAGAATATAAAAATAAATCCAAGTTCCTCAACTTACTATATGCAACAAGTATTGTAAGACCCAAAGAGACAAATTTATAGGTTAAATTACTTACCATATGTACTTGTCTTTAGGACATAACAAGAGGAAAAATATTTTCATGATCTTTTAATATCTGCACTATGTGGCAAATTTAGACTTTTAAATATATTTTTCCCAAATACCAGTAAGGTATTCCCTACACATTTCTGTTCACATATGAAACATTTATAGTTATATACATGTGTATTATGACATCTCTATACTTCTACATAATATGAAACATATGGATAAGAAATTCTAAAGTCAGCCAAATATCTAGTTTGTTCAAGCTAAAATTTTATTTCTCCAAAGCATCTGAAAGCAGAACATCAGAATCTATTTTTATGTGGATGTTTGATACACACTCAGCCATGCTCTATTTTCCAGAAAGTTAAAATAATCAAAAGCAAGTTCAAATTCCTGCATACTAAATATTTCTTAATTTTTATGACATATGGAAATACCTCTTGTGGTGGTGAGTTAATACTTAACACTCTTAACGCTGCAGAGTTGGCGTTAACGTGGCTCAGTCATAATCCACAGGCTCTCCTGGAAGGGTTAGAATTTATATGGAAGACCAGTTAATAGTCAACATTTTAGAAATTCTGCAGCAGGTTTTCACCCAACTTCTGAGTTTCTCTTTCTCGTCAGGTGTATTTGAAGTAATGATTACTCATCAAAAATTTCAGTTTGGCAAGTATTTATTGAACTCAGGGAAAAACATATTGCTTGAGATTGGGGATATATCAGTGTTTTCAACTTTTTGTTTTTTATCTCATGGCACATTTGAACCTATAGTTGAACTTCCGTGGCAACATGTAAATTATGTTGATCAAAAAAAAGAAAAAAAGAATATACTTACTGTGCTTTAAACTTCTTTGGAAAATAATTTAATGAATGACCTTTAAAAATTTTCGCAGCACACCAGTTGAAAACCACTGAAATATACAGATGAATAAAACCAATCCTTGCCATCAAAGAGCTCTGAAGTTAGCAGATGACTCAGAGGAGGACGCGCTAACCAAAGTGTAACTCAGTGTAGTGAGAGGACCAGCATATTTCCAAGGGAAGCCTGGAGGAAGGAGAAATTCATTCTGACTTGGGTCATTCAGAAAGGCTTCCCTGAGGGAACAGGGGCCCTTGTGCTGCTCCTTGAATAGGGTAAAGCAACAGAGATCCTGGGTGGCCTGGGATAGTCCCTATTTACACTGTTATCCTGGTGTAATTTTTAATACTGCCCTTTTAGTCTCTAAGGTTTTCTTTGGCCAATACAGTATATGAATACTCTAGTACTAAAGCGTACTTTAGTTGCTGACAGGGAGAATAAGGGAAAAGAATTTCGGGAGTAGCAAAGAGCAAATACAAAAGGCATGAAAAATAAAACCCCTTGTATGTCTGGGGTAAAACTGCATGAATCTTGTTCTGGTGTGTAAAGGAGAGCATGTTTTCCTTTCCTATTGCTGACTGGATTGAAACAGGATTATGTTCTACAAGGACTGCATGAACCTCCCATTGCATCCTTATTTTTCTTTCCAGGAATGTGACTACTGTGCGGCACAAACCTTTTCCTATATTTGTCCCTCATTTTCCATGTTCATTTGATCAGACAGTTTTATTTCTGGCAATGTACTCTTTTCACATCACAGAGAACGAGAGAGAAATTAAAACCCTATTCATATATTTCATTATCTGCCTTCTAACCTATTAACACTGCGTTAGACCATACAAATGCACATGTACTTTCCAAGAAACAAATGTTTAAAGAGAAAATAACTGAATTAGAAAGATATTATTTCTGTCTTCATAACTACTCAGGGAAAAAGGATAGGACAGGCTGAAATAAGAAAGAAAATCTTATCTCTGTTTGTTTTTGGAAAATAGATTTTACATTCTGACTTTTTGTGTGATAAAGGTAATTTCTGATAGAAAAAAGTTTTAACAGAAAGATCCTAAACTTAGGACAAAGACACAGTATACAGGGTGTGTCTGTGTGTGTGTATATGACTGAAATCTCTAAGTGCCAACAGTGTGAACAGATGGAAAGGGCAATTGCTATGCCTCATTCAAGGTAAGAGGGGTGCAGGGATAAAGAGGGGGCCAGCTCCCTCTGCCCTATTACCAAACCTGGATCTCTATCTGCGGCTGCGTCTGGGAGCTACCACTTCCAGATGGAAAGTGGAACCCACACTGCAGCAAGCCCTTAGCCCCTCTTTTCCCAGCCCTCTGCCCACTTTACCACCAAGGTTTCCCATGGCATGAACCTGGGGCCCTATACTCTGGCTCTCCTTGTGAGCAGGTGAGAGAGGCTCTACAGGGAGGTCTTCAGGGAGGGCTTACAAAGCTTTTGAAATTAGCCAAAATGTCCACAAACTTAGAACGAACATTTAGCTATGTTGTAGTTACCTAACTAATGGTTTTTCTCACTTCACATAACAATGAGCCTATTTGGAGATGTTATCTTGATGCCTGAATAATCATCTTTCCTTCCCCTCCTTTGGTCTCCATCTTCCTTCACCGTGATTCCCACTAGGCTTCTAAGTGGTGTAGCTGCCTCTAGACTTTTCCCACTTCAGTCTATGTATAGGCTGGTCCCCAAATGATGCTTCTACTAGCTCACTTGATTATACCCACTAAAGATTGTTTTTTACTTTTGAGACAGAGCCTCAAGCTGTCACCCTGGGTAGAGTGCCATGGCATCACAGCTCACAGCAACCTTCTCCTGGGCTTAAGCGATTCTCTTTCCTCAGCCTCCCAAGTAGCTGGGACTGCAGGTGCCAGCACAATGCCCAGCTATTTTTTGGTTGTAGTTGTCGTTGTTTGGCAGGCCTGGGTTGATTTGAACCCGCCAGCTCTGGTGTATGTGGCTGGTGCCTTAGCCACTTGAGCTACAAGCACCGACCTCCCCCTAAAGATTTTTAATAGTATTCAGTATTAGAAGATAAAGCTGCCATTAACCTGAAGCATGGCAGGAAAGACTGTGTACAGTTCCTTCTCCAGCCTTACACTCTTTCCCTCTCATACCTGTTGTCTTTGCAGAATTTCAGCCTTGTGAACTTGAACCTACGCCTCCCATGACTCCTTGACTCAGTTACTCTTGTCTGCATATTATTATACCAGAGGCTGGATACTCTTCTGGGCCTGAGTGTTCTTGAAGGTCTTGTTTATCTTTGTTATCATCACTGTTGGGCAGATTGCCTGGTACTGTGTGTTGAGTAAACAAAAAAGGGTAGCTGAGTTAGTTTGGACAGAGCTTTCTTTCATCAAACTATTAGTCCCAGTAGGTTTTACTGGCCCCAACAGGTTACCTGTATGTTTGAGGCTACATTTGGTGAAGCACGTATTCCTGTAGATTGGCAACATGAGGATATGTGTGAAGGATACCAAACGTCTATATGGAATTCCTTCGCAAGTTAGTGAGATGAAGTAAATTCAATTTGAAACAGATGAACACACAAATCCCAACAAACCACTTTCATATAAATATGTTTTATTGCAGAGAAGTTATCATTATTTACATGCTGCAACACGTCACAACATAAATTTACCAAATATTTCATGGTGGGATGCTGTAGGTTTCAGGTAATAGTTTCAGAAGAACCACAGATTAAGTGAAGAGACTTACAGTTTTATTGACTCTACAACTCTCGGTTGCTAAATGCTAGAAGTCAAAAGGCAGTGTTTTTTCAGTCCTACCTGTCATCACTTGCATGCAGAAACCTAGGAAGCAAATACGAGAGAACTGTCGAGTTTCAAATCCATATTGCCACCAAAGTTTACAATAGGTTGAGTTATACTTCATGTCATAAAGCATTTAATTCTTGCATAAAATATACAGTTCTAGTAGGATTGGTATGAATCTACTTATTTATAAACCCTGGCTTAAAAACAAGGACAGGATGCAGCCCGCACATGCACTGAGAAGGACAACCTGGAAACGTCTATGACCTTAGTGGTGCTTATTCGCTTTCTTATTGTTACCAGTGTGGGGAAATACCCTCCAGAACTGTAGATTGAAACTTCTTTTGGTGATAAGTAATGGCAATGAAACTCTAGGAAAGACCCTCGGTACCCTCACTGAGACGTGCTGGTGGAGAATAATCTAGGGACTGTACAATGTCACCAAGGTGTGATTTGGCAAGTCTTTTTTAAGCTGCATCTCCAGATCATCCTGAAGTGCAATAAAAAGTCACTGATGCTTGACCGCTTATTTCTCAAGAAATGAATCAAGTGCTAACAGCCCTCAGACATAAATGAAGCAAGAAGGTGGGGCTGGAAATCCCAAACCCAATTCACAAAGATACCTTAAGGTAGGGCGGCAAGCCTGCAGGCCTTAATGAGAAAGGAAGGGATGAAGGAAATGAATGAAGGAAACACACAAAAATAGAACTTCTACATCTTTTCAAACCTACCCCACCAACCTGAGTAAGGCGCATAGCAAGCAAACGGGTGAGGAAGACTTGTGCACAGTTTTGCAAAACAGTGAAGTGCTCACTTACTCCTGAATAAAAACCACTGAGAAGATTCTGATGATGGATATGAAGAATTCATATTTCCCTTCCACCAAGGAGAATTTTCTTGAAGAACAGCCCTGTGTCCACCTTTGATTCCCTTTCCCCATCTTTTATCCTCCTAGCATGTTCTCCTTGCCGCTCACAAAATAAAAAACAGTTATTTAGGCTAGAAGTGCCCTGGTCAAATAGGCAGCTGATACTGTAGTGCTTAGAGCAAGAGGGTGGGAAGTCTCAGTTCTATTTTTAAGTGATTCATCTTTAAATAAAGTGAGACAGCTTAGGAATCTCATGGCATGATCATGTCAGGAGGACCAAGTCAGCAGCTTAGGATTTTCATGCTAAGAGATTGGTGTGGAATACGGCAAGTTTTATAAAATATGCTTTGAGGGCTGTTTTGGCTTGCAAATAAACCTTACACTTTGCATTTTGAGCTAGTGGCTCGCAATGGCACTTTGCAAGACTTGTAAGTGTTCCAGTGCTTGGGTGAATGAAGAGCCCCATACCACCTTATAGGCTTTGAATATATCAGGTTATAAAACCTCTTTGGGATATGAGCCCAGCAGGTTCTACCCCTAGCTGAAGCAATGACTAAGAGTTTATGAGAATAAATAGTTTAAGGTAATTTAAAATATTGTATTTGTAGTCTGCATAATAAAAATATATCCATACAATGATCTTGACACTATCATAATTTTTCTCTTTAAAAAAATAATCCGTCGAAAGTGCTACTAAGAGCTACTTTTCTGTCTTTGTTTTGAAAGGCAAACTTTCTGGTTCCATAGTACTGCTGTAATTTTCATCTAATTCCTAGGGTCTTCCCTTTCCAACAGTAATAAGAATGCACAGTATAGATTTCTCCCTCTTAGCTTCTTCCTTAGTAAATGTTGCTTAGTATGAAATACTGAAAGAGTTAAAAGGGACAGTTAATTGGGATGAAGGCATTATCTATTTCTGACTTTGAATAAACAATGGATAAGTTGTCCTTGACTTATCAAGACATCTGACTCAGTAGGACCACTTGATCTCCAATATTAATAAAGCTTCTGAGCCCTAACAAGAAGTGCAAACTAAGTAACTCAACTTGTATAAAAAAACCTGATTAAGACAGTATAACAAACCATGATGTGAAATAACAGAGTCAAATTCAAATTCACAATATATAAATTACAGCCAAAACTAAAAGTTTTCATCATAACAGTTATGGCTTCCCAAGCCAGAGAAAGCTTACTATACTTTGAGAATCAACTAAAGTTGATAGATAGCAGGTATTCTGTAAGTTGCAAGAACAATTGAGTAGCTGCAGATTGCATAAATGTGTCGTGTCACATAATACCAAAGTTATTTGCAAAAATTATACAATCTGGAATGCTTGAATATGAGACACAACAATGTACTGAAACATACATTTATAAGAAAATGAGAGCAATCATTAATATAAAAGGTATTTTTGGGATGCATTAAGTTAGCAGTGCTATCAAGGTTAAATAGGTAATGTAAGTTCTTTTCAGTCACTTAGAATTTCAGTTATATATGTCTATACATTTTTCTTCTTTGCAAAATCTGGTATGTCTTCTTTGTCTCCTGGTTTGCTTTGCTTAGGATTGTCTAAGTTCCACGGGTGAATATTGATCTGGGGAAGACTTTTGGGGCTATTTCCCTTAAACATGCTGAAATGTAAAGATTTTCCTAGTGTCACTGGGAGAATGACTTTTCTTGGCCAAAGTCTGACTTCTCCATGATGATGCTGTTGCTCCCACCCTCCTGGTTATCTTCTGCCCATGCCTTTGACCTTAACCTCATTTCATCTTCCCCTTGACTGGAAATTTTTGATTCTTATCCCTTCTGTCTTACATCCAATCTGGGGTTTCCTCCTCCTCCTTTTCTCCATAAGGATACTACACTTTGAAAGTATCCCAAGCCTCTTCTCTCCGAGGCCCTGCTATCTTATTTGCACTTAAAGCAGAAGAGGCAGGTAAAGCTATACTTCTTTCAGCATTTGGTTTATCTGGGGTGGCAAACTCCCAAGGACACACCTCTGCTCGTGATGTTAATAGTTGCTGGAAGTTATTACTTGAGTTATAGGAGCCAGGCACATTTTCCTCAGAGGAAGATGTCTTTTTCGCCTGGTCTATTCGGTTGAGATTTTCATTCTCTATTTTCGACGCTACCGCTTTGGGGGGCAGTTCCTCATACTGCCCGGCACACACATTGACCATGTGGTGCTGACCTCCATTCTCATCTTTCGCTCTCCCTGGGAAAACCGGAGTCTTGGAAATCAAATGCTTCTCATCTTCCAAAAGGGACTGACCCTGGGTCTCCCAAGGGCATACCTCAGCCTTATCTACGCTCTTCTGACTGGACTGCTGACAAACTTCAGCTGCCTTAGGCTTGTGGGGAGATTTCTCCTTTAAAGAAAAGGTTGGATTTTTCTCCATTTCAGAAGCCACAATTGATACGTGTTTTTGAACTTTTGATTCTGAAGGCACAGGACCAGGATTCAGGTCATAAATCTCCCAAGGGCACACTTCCCCAATGTCAAAGTTGCCCTTCCTCTGGGTGGTGCCTGGACTCAGGTCAGCATTGGCATTAGGGGGATTGACCCTTTGTTGTTTCATAATCCCAGATTTTGGAGGCTTTCTTGGCTCCTCCAAGTGATTGGAGTTTTGGGGGGCAGAGTCTTTAGTCTCTGTGTTATCTGGATTTGGGTAATTTCTGCTGGTCTCTTTATCTTTTGGCAGAGATTTCTGGGGCTTAGCACGCTCTTCCACACCTGCCGTCTGGGTTTTCCCAGCCAATCCAAGAGTCTTCTCCTTGGCACTGGCTATGACACTGAGAGACTTCTGTAACATCGACGTTCGTGGGTGCCCAGGCTTCTTCTCAGAGCTGAGGTTGTGGGCACTGGCTGACTTACACACCAGTGGCACTGACTCGGTGGACTCGGCCTCACTGTCTTCCTTCAGCTTTTGTGTGAGCTTTTGACCTGACAGAGATTCGAGTGTGGAGTTTTCCGTGGCCTCCTCTTCTTGGCTTTCCGTGGGGAGGCTATTGGACTCCTCCGTTTGGTCCCTCACGTGGTCGTAAGTGCTGTGGGATTTCTTGAGGGAGAAGACTCGGTTTTTCAGGGACTCTTCCTTAGGTCTCGCAGTGTTTCCTGAAGACTCTGAGGGGTTCTTCCTGACGAGGGCAGCACTTCTGGCCAGGCCGTGGTCTGCGACATCCTTGTCCTCTTTGGAACACTGCCTACTGACGGTCTCCGGGATCTCTGTAATACGCCTCATGATGGAACGGCCTAAGCCCTTCTTCGAGCACCGCTTTTTCTGGAGGTGGGGATTATTTGTGATCATCTTCTTCCTTTTATATACTTCCAGCTGGGCATAGAGTTTCTTCAGCTCATCCTGCCAGAACAAGAGTAAATTCAAAGACGTACAGAATTTAGCACTTCAGCCAGACAGTAACCCCAAATAGTCCTGGAATTCAACAAGTTTGAGCTCGTTAGGGCAATTGCTCTACAGCTTTCCTTAACATCTATATTCACGAATTTTCTTCCCATTTGTACTTTCTGATTATTTGGTGTTTTCTTAAACATAACGTTTGAACTGCAAGATAGGAACTCATGCATCCTACCCTTGCTTCATGGAGCAAGCACTTTGAATTTTTCAAGTTTTGTGGACAAGGCTGAGCCTGGACCATAACAAAACAGCACACCGTATACTGATGAACCCTATCCCTGAACGGCACTGGAGGCATCACGGAGACTTGATAAAGTTCTGCCTCAGGTTAGATCAGTCCATCAGTTAAACAAAGCATCTTCTTCCTCCACATGCTGACAGATTGTCACAGATTACTTTTAACAATCCAGGCTCTTCCTACCTTTCTGTAAGTGAGATGTCATAAACACATGTTAGGGAACGTGTACAATGGTGCACCATCCCAACTGCCAACAAGTCAGTCCAGACTATCACAATTGGCCAGGCTGCTCCTAGAGTTGAAATAGCCTATGAAATTCTAATTCGTGATGTGATTATACATGTTAGAGGTGGATTAGCTCTGCACTTGATATCTTCAGTCCATACATACACACACACGTTCTCTTTGACACACGTATACACAAACATTAGTACATCTATGTATACACACACTCACAGACACCAGACCATACATGCTTGCCTATATAAATGGGCTAAATCCGAAATAGGAAAAAAGACAGTATTGGCATTACCCGGATGTCTTCTGGATCCAAACTGTGCTCACTCCAGGCTGAATTGATACTGCTATTCAGGTAGGATCCAGATCGGCCCATGTCTAGCTCATCTTCATATGCTTCGGTAGCAATATCATCTCGGGGGTTATTGCTTGAATGTGAAAACTGCAATAGATATTAAATATGGGTTATAGACTTTAGCTCACTGTAAGACATAGAACAATTTTTTATATATTAGGCATACACACACACAAATGCACAACCACACATTACACTAGGGTCTCTTTATGTTGGTCAAGGTGGAGTGGACTGGCTATGCACAAGTGCGATCATAGCTCACTGCAGCCTTAAACTACTGGGCTGAAATGATACTCCTGCCTCAGCCTTCTCAGTAGCTGGGACTATAGGCATGTGCCATAACACCCAGGGCACCTTAGTAATATTATTTTTTTATTTTTTTATTGTTTTTGAGGCAGAGTCTCACTTTGTCACCCTTGGTAGAGTACTGTGGCATCATAGCTCACAGTAACCTCAAACTCTTAGACTCAAGTGATTCTCTTGCCTCAGCCTCCCAAGTAGTTGGGACTACAGGTGACCGCCACAATGCCCAGTTATTTTTTAGAGACAGGGTCTCACCCTTGCTCATGCTGGTCTCAAACTCCTGAGCTCAGGCAATCCACCCACCTCAGCCACCCAGAGTGCTGAGATTACAGGTGTGAGCCACTGCACCCGGCCAGATCAGTAATGTTCTAAAGGTTCCAACACTAGCATCATTTTTTCAGCTTTATGAATTAATTCACTAAGCTCTTTCAAAATATTTGCTGATACATTTGTGTTTTGCTTTCCATGTTCCATGTTGGAGCTCTCTGGAAATATTAGCACTTGGCCGTCCATGACTCCAATTTTCACCCTGTCCCTTCTCTAGACTCCCAGTGTTTACTTACATTGCTCCTCTTATGTGCAAGTGGAAATCAGGAGAACAATCTAGAAAAATATTCTCTAAGAGGAGCAATTTGACTCACCGCAGCTAAATGGGAATTTTTTTGGAGCAGCAGGGCCTATTTTCTGTTTGGTATTGTATTTCACATAGGTGAGGATGTACTTCATCTATGACCACAACTGGCTCTGTTGCTAGGAATATGACTTTCAGTCTACTACAGATAGCTTTAAAAAAGCTTCTTTCAAAATTTAATGGACAAACATCTGAATTCTAGCCTCAATTCTGTTGTCAGTGAGATCTTATGACATGAAACTTCTCACCAGCATAGTGCCCTCTTAGCCTAAAGAGCCATAGGTTAGATGCTATCTAAGTTGAAATTGAAAGATTCAGTAAAATTATGGATTTTTCCTCAAGCTTATCTTTAAGCTTCTCAAGTTCCTCCATCACATTTTGCGATATGCTGATTATTATCATGCAGCTTTTTGATATTTTCCAGTTTAAGAACTCTTGGTCTTGTCTTTTTCAAATGGCAAAGTCAGGGAGAGGGAAATGGCTAAGTGATGAAAAGCAGGAAGGAAAATCAAAGCAATCAAGTCACACTGGGTTGTAAACCAAGTGACTGTCTTATGAAAATTGAGATATTAGCTTAGAGAACACGAATTCTCTTCTCCTAGCTTCTCATCAGTCAAATATTCCCTAAAAATATTACAAGATCAGTTTTTGATCATGTCTTACTGTCCCTTTTTGTTAAAATATTCAGCAGGCCAGGTGGGCATGACGATGAGACAATGTGAAATGGCAATTCTCTAAGTAATAATGAATGTTTTGTAATTGGGACGACTGGGGGAAAAAACCCACAGAAACCGTGAATCTTTCCTTACCTCTTCTACCTACACTTGTGGGACCTATGGTGACATAAACTTAAGGGCATAAAGGCCAAATGCATGTATGAGAGAATCCCTGTCCTCCAATATCTCATATGCCACCAGTTAAACCATCTGGAGGTTACATAAGAATGGAATTGGTTTTCTTGAGCAAAGTCTTGGAGACAATCATGAGTTTAAGAAACAGTTATTTGTCAGATATTGTCCATTCCCTGCTTTATTATTTTTCCTTAGCACTCATCTCTATCTAAAACACTATTTTAAATATCCATCTTGTCTGTTTCCCCCTTCCTCTTCCAGAATAGAAATACCATGAGAGCACACATTTTTATCTAATTTTTAATCTTATTCTGAGGATATGTAACAGTTCCCAGCAAAACCTCTCAGCGATGTTTTTAAATTACCTTTTTATTGAGATAGAATTCGCATACATACTATAAAATTTACAATACTGAAGCATATGTTTCAGTGTTGGTGTATTCATAGGCTGTGTAAGCATCACTGCTATTTAATTCTAGAATATTTTCAGCACCCCCAAAAGACGCCTTGAAGTCACTAAGCAGTTTCTTCTATCCCTCCTTTTCCCTGCCTGAAGCAGCCATTAAACTGATCTCTGTCTCTACAGATTTGACTACTTGGGACATTTCACGTACATAGAATAATACAATGTACAGCCTTTCGTGTCTGGTATTTTCAGTTGGCATAAAGTTTTAAGGTTTGTCCAAGTCATAACACATACCAATACTTCATTCCTTTTAATTGACAAATAATATCCCTTTGTGTGGATACACCATATTTTGTTTATACGTTTATCAGTTGATGGACATCTGAGTTATTTCTACTTTTTTGAGTATTATGAATAAGGCTGCTGTGAACATTCATGTACAGGTTTTTATATGAACAAATGTTTCCAATTCTCTTTATAGCTCAACAACAATTTCCTGAATGAATAATCTGAGAGCATCTCCATCTAGTAAATGCGTAATCATATTATGCAAAGTATTAAAACAGGATAAATTGCAGTAACAGACTAATATGTGAAAACTGCAGCTAGCTGATGTAATTCAGGTAGGGAATAAAATATGTACTTTGTTCTGTTTACAAGCATTTGATCTTTTCAATCAGGCTGAATTTCAATGTTTTGGTTAATCGTGGGTGTTGAGGGAAATCAAGGACTAAAAGACAATAAATCACAACACTGGTTTCAGTTGTGCTAACGTGATATTGTGTGGTACTTATAAGATATGTAGTGTTCTAATATTGTGTCCCTTTATGTATAAAAGAGGAAAATAACCATAAGGCAACAATTTGTGCAATATGTTTTCCCCCCAAACTCTTGTATCATTTCATTTTATTCCATGCACCCTTACTATCATGTCACAGATGAGGAAATTAAAACGTGGAGACATCACAAGTCTTGGCCAGCACCATATTAGGTTACACAGCGAATCTGTGGTGGAGCACGAGTCCAGAATTCCTATTTTCTGAGTCCTGGCCCATTTTTACTCACTTCATTATGCTGATTGGATAAGTCTTTGTTAGAATCTATCATTATTAAGATTCTTCTATACATAATATTATAATTATTTATTTCTGTTCATATAAGCTATGTTAATGTTTTAAACGCAAGACTTCTTTGAATATGAATTCAAACAAGATGACTCTTAGAATAGGATAGTTCTTTTAAAATGATCTTGATGTGATAGCCACAATGAAAGCCACCTTGAACCCACAATATTTAAAACATAAGTAGACATCAAAATGTTTGGAAAAGGAATGATGGTGGGTTTTAAAATTAAGACATTTAAAAATTATTTAAGTTATTTAAAAGCAGATACCCAGTTTCCTGAGGAGGAAGCTTTTAAAATCTTTGAGTGTGTTATGCAAATTTCCATACGTCCCTTTGTCTGAAGGAGAAACAACTCCATGCTCATTTAAAATAATGATCTTGCAAGAAAAAAAAAATTAGAAGAATACCTTTGGAATCAACAGCAACCCGATAGTGACTGTCACAGTCAAATGAGTATGTGCAAAATACAGCATCAACATCCAATCAGACTGAAGTCTTGAGGCAAGAACAAATCTGAAATGAGAATTCACTGAGTTAGCGATCCAAGGTCAAGGTCTCTGCTGAAAACACAGGGATATTGAGAAACTGTTTTCCTCACTGGATTAAAAAAAAGAAAGACAAAAGGGAATTGCCTTATTGTTTCTAAGGCATATAATTCCCAAGATTATCATTTCATGTGTAAGTGGACTCCGCAAAGCAAAACACTGAATACATGTGAATTCAAAAAACTGTAGGTTACAAACAAACTGCTGGTTTCAAATTGGGTTATAAGATACATCCAAAAAACATGATTCTAGGATTTTTTATTTAAAAGCATTAGTTAGAATTAAGGAAAAAGTAGGTAATTATCCATCTTTGTGAATGATCCCAAAGGTTTAAATAGTAAATGATTTAATGGATAAAGTGAATATACTAATGGTTTGCAAAGCACATTTTAAAAATACATTTTTCTAAATTATCAAATAGTCTTATCTTACTGAAATTTGTAAAGCAGTATTCTAGGATGGCTCTGGAGGAAATATGGTGAGGAGAAATTCAGTACTAAGGTCTGAAGTATTGTAATTTTGGAATATTTTTGTAAGTCAATGAGTACACGTACAGACCAAAGCTCACATTTTAAAGATTTATCCGTATGCAGAAACCAGAGATTGCTTTTATTAAGGTTTCATCTACTGTTTATCTATAAAAGCTACATATGATATTTCACCTCTTCTTTTCTTTTATAGAGTCTTCCTCTGTGCCCTAGGTAGACTGCCATGGTACCACAGCTCGCAGCAACCTCAAACCCCTGGGCCCACATGATCCTCTTGCCTCAGCCTCCTTAGTAGCTGAGATTACAGGAGCCTGCCAAAACACCTGGCTAGTTTTTCTATTTTTAGTAGAGATGGTGTCTCACTCTTGGTAAGGTAGGCCTCCAACTTCTGAACTCAGGCAATCCTACTGCCTCAGCCTCCCAGAGGGCTAGGATTATGGGCATGAGTCACCACGCTGGCCCAGATATCTTACTACTTTTGGAATTAGAGGCTTAGAATTTTGTTTTGATGACACACATTGTCAAATTATAAATGTTAACATCCTGAGAAATGCTCATGCTATCATAATCACAAAACAAACATATATAAATGGCTGAATTTTTATATCTGCATTATGCCATATTCATGACAAATTTATGAAGTGAACTGACTTTATTAATATTTTTAAAAATTATCATCAGTGGGATTTCAATTCTACCCTACTTTCCCAAAGACATCAAGCTAAGAAGGAAGCTCAAAATAGTTATTTTCCCATGTCTGGAGATGTAAAGAATGCTCATGGGTCACACGTCACTAAGCAGGGTTTGCTGGATTATCATCTTCTCCATCTCCTTGGTGAGAAAACCTTACAACATGTCTTCAATGTGACTGAATCATCACTTTGTTTAGGGATGAGATAACTTTTGATATGATATGTTTTCCTGGGTCAGGTGAGATTCCTTTTAAAGCATTTTAATAGGATCATCACACTTAATAGGAAGTTATAGTCTGAGGCATGTATAATGTGTCCTGGAAAAATGATATAATCCAAACCTCCTGGGCATCACTGCCAATCCTGGGGCAGAAAGTTGCATTAAAGGAGGTGGATTTTACAGTCTAAAAGGATCTTTGTGTACTTACTGGGAATTCTTATCTCCAATGCCAATACCTATAAACTTTAAGCTAGCATGGCAATATCTAGAAGGAAAATGGTTATATATATTTTAAATTAAAATAGTGAATCTTCAAAAAAAATAAAAACCCTTTGAAATATACTGACATTGATTACCCTCATATTAATCAGCTTAAAATTACTGCCAGCTTTTTAGGTTTCAGTGTGGACTAGAAATACCTTGAGAAAAATCGGGCATTGCAGGAATTTTACAGCTTTATTTTTAAGGAGTATTCCATCTTTTTAAAAATAGGTCTAAAAGCCAGAAGCATAAAATATTTGAAAATTGAAGTTAAAAATAAAGCACACTTTAAAAAGTCTTGCACATTCCCAGAGGTATGCTTTATGTTTATGCTCAGCACTAAAAATAATTAAAGGATTAGCACAGACTAGAAAAAATGACTTCTGTAGTATTTACCTTTCTACAATCTTTATATTATTTTTGTACAATCTGATAATTTGAGATGAATGAAGGTAAGTCTGTATGTAATGTGTAGTCATATCTTTCAACTTACATATGTATTTATACACACATAATTTTATATTTTTAGCAGACAAGAAATAACTACATATGCGACATTGATAGAGACTATCTTCTCTGATGTTAGAGCCCTTATTTGTTATAGCTGCATTTAAGGAAAAAATTATTAAGATGGATCCAGCATCTTAAATTACTACGTTACTGCTTCTTATAAATATTTGAACTACAGCATATATGAATTCAGACTATATAAATAAGACTTTGTACATGCCTGATTCTTTTAATTCCTACTGTCTATTGCATGCTCCTTATCCATTCCTCTAAAATCGGTGTTCTGTAGGTTTACTGTGTTAAACTTACATAGTAATTCTATTCCTTGGTCCTTTATGACCAAATTAAAATTCCAAGACAAAGTAGCTAATATAGTCTATGATTCTTTACAGCCAATGTACCACAATATGATCCAATCTGGTTTAGGGAGAAAGATATACTAGGTCAAACTTGAAACTTATAATGTAGGGCTGCTTGTTCAGCTTTAGCTAGGCTTATTTGTGAAAACGTCAAAGCCTACCAAAGTCCTTCTGGGTCCCCCTGCTACCATTGGAAATTCTCCCTGTTCAAAACTGATAGGAGTCCACATAGTTGTATGGATGAAAATTGATCTTGTCAGTATCCATGTCAACTCAATACCAAATCTATTAGGTCAGCGTGAACCAACCAATCAGAATGTCTATATGAACCCAGCTCCTATTTATATGATTCTTCTGGCCGGGTGGATGTGTTGCTTTGGGCTTTGTAGGAACACTGAAAGCAAAGTAGGAAAGCTGTTTTCAATCAGTATTTAATATATATTGCCTGTCCCCTTGAATCAGTACCAAAATAGCATTTTCTGAATTGTGGCTGTTGCTGTCATCAGTTGTCAAGTGAGGGTTGGGGAGAATCCCTGGTCAATTAAGTTTGAAAAATACTGGTTAAACGAAGTTAAGTAGGGCTCCTTACAGTAGGACTTCTCAGCATGCTAATTTGCACTGTTACCAAAAACACACACACACATATAAAATACATCCAAATGTGACAAAATAATAGGTTAACAGTGTTTATCTTTGGGTAGTCTAATTAGGGAGTTTTTTCCTTTATCATTCTAGGATTTTCTGTCATGATCTAAAGCATAGGTGTGAGCCATCATACTACCTGACCATTATCACAGTGTTTTCAAAATTCTTTTAAAAATAATTTACAATGGGCCAGTTTAGAGTTTGAAATCTATGGAACAAAAAAGTTAATAATGAAAACTGGACAGAGTAAAATCCTAAAGCAGAAAAGGATAAATATTTATTAAATCTTTGAACACAATTATTTGGACAATTAATTTGCTTCTAAGAAATCTAGCAGCTTATTGCTGAACAAATGTGGGCAACCCTTTTTTCTACATAATCGCATTCTGACCACAGAAGGCATTTAAACAAAGAAGCCTTCTAGACTTGCAATTCTAGTTGGTTTATTACTACAATATTCAACTTGTAACTGGTCATTGGAAAAGCACATTTGTTAAATCTTGAAACACAGGTGCTTGACATTCTGAAATACCTTGGAATACAGTCTGGAAAAAATGTCAAAGCTGTTGGAGCTCGGGTACTGGGACCAAGTGTTCTTGCTGCTCATGACATTGCGTACCAAGGGCACCCTCTCTCAGGTGCTGGGACTCTAGTCCGAGTAGCTGGAAAAATGGTGCTTTTGTTTATTCATAATCTCATATTTCTGTTCTTATCTTTCCTCTGCCTTCTAATTTTTTCTCTCTCTCTTGAGAGAGAACAAGACAAAGCAAGAGGCCAAGTCCCCTGACTCCTGGCATCTTGATGGGGTTTCCAGGGTTGTCAGACCATCAATACCTTCTCTTCTTACTTAAAAGTTTAAAAGTGAAGGCTGTGCCTCAGGCCCAAGTGCTTCTACATCATCTCTTCCTGACAGCACAAGAGAGCATCTTCTGACCGCTGACCCCAATGAGAGATGATGAAATTCCCCAGGTCCACAGCCTGCTGCACCCACCCGTCTCCTGTTCCCACTGATCTCCAGGAAAGTCTGAAGGTCAACAGAGGAATGAAGCCAAATAAGAGGGATTCCCTCTTTCCACTGAGGGCAAAGACATGTTCAAAACTTCTAATCACACATTTGTAAGTGTGTCCTAACTTTCGACATCTGTCAAACAGTTGAATTACATATTTTTGCTGCTTTTCAAACGATAGGATTCTTTTTCTTAGTTCTGCCCTGAGATTTTCACTTCATTTTCAAATACGAATGAGGGATAATTTCTCAGAAGTCATACATGTTTCATTTTCTTCACTTCATCATATGCCACTTTCTTCCTCCTTTGTACTCATCTGCTTAGGGACACATGAAATAATGACAGAACAGAGGGCAGGCTACACATTCCTATCCCAGAAATTCACTGCTGAGGGTGTGATGATAACAAAACCCTACTGCACACGATAATTTAGTCATCAGCTTGAAGTAGGTTTTTGGTTTGAATTCAGTAGGATTCACACATGTAAGTGGTCTGTTTGAATATTAAGATTTTGAAAATATAAACCAGCATATTAAACATTAATGAAAACATAGATGAGTTATCTGCTTAATGTATGTAAGTACACCTTCATAATAAGTGTTACATTAATGAACATCCAATTACATTTCCATAAGTGGTTTAGGATAATACAATAACACTGAGTTAACCTTCAAAACAAATGCAGGCAATAAACACATCAGAAGAAACTAAGAACAACAGAATAAAAAAAAAAAAAACAAAAACCTATTCACTTGTCATTTTGTAATGAAGAAATTAGTCAACTAAAAAAACACATCTTTCCTAAGTCTTTTCATTATGCAATGTATCCAATTTTGCTTTTTAAATTAAACTGCAACACATCAGAAAACTAAAATAGTTATTTACTAGCTCTAGAGATCACTTGCCTAATTGTGTGGAACACAGCTGAGATGATGAGCTCATTGTGGACTGCGACAGCCATGTAGCGCGGCTCATGAAATGCTGACGGGACTGTCCGCACTGCATAGCAGAGATAAACACCCCACAGGAGGAATAAAAATTCAGCTGTGAGAAGACAAAACAAACATTTAGCATTACTTTTACAGGCGAAGAAAAAATAAGATTTTAGTTATTTGGCATACATTTTGAGTCTATTATTGAAACATTAAGTTTAGTTAGAAATAGATGCATACAAAGCGTCATGTACCTACAAATACACATGTCATATATTCACTTTTAAACTTTATTCAGTGTGTTGATGTTTCAAAAATATACCTTGTTGTTATTTTTTTAACAGCACGTGGAATCTCAGAATTGTTTGCTAATACCGGGCTTTTTCTTAAAACAATCGTAAAATAATTTTCCACATTCCTAACCTAAGGTTAGGATGTTCCTGGATCATTTGGGTCGATCACAGTAAGTTTATCAGATATATGATATATGTTATAATATATTTTTATGCAGCTTCTACAAATTTAAGTTCTTACAGCACTGAGCTTAGTTCAATAAATAAAGATATCAACATACAGTTGCTAAACATTCAGTGGCCTAGTTTATAAATGAAACATTATTTCTTCACACATGACAGAAATCATGTATTTTTTTTGCGGGTGAAACCTGAAAGGTTTCATAAAGTTCATAGTCATCTTGTTTGATCATGGAAGCTGGCACAGGCACAGTGTGACAGCTAAGACAAAGGATTCAGAATCGCACTAGACATAGTTCTGAACCTGGCTCTATCCCTAACTAACTTTGCATAATCTTAGGCAATTTACTTAGCTTCTCTGGCCACAGTATTTTCCATCTGGAAAATGAGGTAATAAAAGTACATATTTTATGTGATTATTTGCTAATTAAATCAAATTATGATAAAAAACACTTAAGATAGTTTCTGACACATAGTTATGTTAAAAAATGATTCCTATTATTAAGTTTCTCATTTGACTCTTTTTCCAAACTGACCATTGCTATTTTAACTTGTTTTGACCAGTGTCTATCTTTGTGATGTAGCCTTATTAAAAGATAATATCTAATTATCAGAGAAAATCAAATTAAAACCACAAGAAAATATCATCTTATACCAACCAGAATGGCTATTATTAAAAAGACAAGAAATAATAGATGTTGGTGAAGATGCAGAGAAAAGGGAACTTTCATACACTGTTAGTGGGAAAGTAAACTAGTGTGACCTCTATGGAAAACAGTATGGAGATTTCTCAAAGAACTAAAAACAGAACTATCATATGATCCAGCAATCCTAACCCCTTGGCCTTGAACATTCCCTCCTCAATTCATAGGACTACAAAAGCTCTAACACCTCTTCCTCTCAGGGCAGCTGCTCTTTTTAGGCCTGTTCATTCCCTCCCCTCGCCGAGTGAGTGCTTTTGTTTTCAATAAAGGTTTTCTTTGCTGGGCTTATGTGGTACATCCTGAAATTCTTTTCCATGACTTGGGAAAACCTCCACTCAGAGGCTGGTAACAGATTGGATAAAGAAATGTGGTAAATACATACAATGAAATACTATTTGTCCATAAAAAAGAATAAAATCATGTCTTTTACAGCAACACAGATGGAATTGGAGGCAATTATTTTAAGTGAAACAACCCAGACACCATAAGACAAATGCCACCTGTTCTCACGTATAAGTGAGAGCTAAACAATGTGTACACAGGAAGCAGAGGAGGGGGTGAATGATGGACAATGGAGACTCAGGGTTGGGAGGAGAAGGGCGGAAAGATGGGAGGTTTCTTGGTGGGTACCACGTGTGCTGCTCCAGTGACGGACGTCCCAAAGGGTATGACTTTGCCACAATGTTACATAGCAATGTAACGTAGCAAATTTGCACTCGTACTCCATGAATATATACAAAAAATAAATGAAAATAAATCTAATTAGTAAGAAAGCTCTAATTTAGAGAAAACGTTTCATTAACGTTTAGATGAAACTTTCTTGTAAACTGAAACACTAATGTCCATTCATCATCCATTCAAAAAACCAAGGTGTTTTCCCTGCCAAAGTTTCAGCATATTTCTACCAGCACTTAATCACTAGGCAGTGCTTCAATTATTGAAAAGTCCCTTAAATAAACGAATCTCTTCGGAGATATTCTAAAACCCTGAAGTGCCAGAAGCCAAAGAAAAAATAAACTTCACTCCAAATTCTCCATGAAATTGAGTGTAGGTCCAAATTATCCAGTATGGTAGCTGCTGACCATATGCTATGAATATCATAAAATGGAAATCAGGACATTCTGAGGACTGCATGTAAAATTTCCTTTCCTAACTCTTGTATTTCTCTCCATGGAACCACTGTTGCCTTCTTACTCAGGTTCAAAATCTCAGAGCCATCTTTCATTTCTATATTTCTTTCTCACACTTATTCTTCATCTGTAGCCATTCCTCTCAATGCTCCCAGTTATGACCTTTGCCTAAGCCCCTATCAATTCACTCCTTATTTGTTGAAATTATTTTTGAAGGGATCATCTAAACCTGGCTTCGCCCTGTGTTAATCCATTCTTCATAACAGTAACTGGTTCTTTTTTCCTGAAGCTCCAGTTTGATCATACCAGGATTCGTCCAAATCCTTGCCACTAGATTTGGGTTAAGCTATTCACATTTCTGTTAAAAGATACCTACTTATGACCCTAGAAATCATACCTGAACAAAAAGGAAGACTTCAAGGGGGATTTCTGCTAGGTAAGATATGTCCCTCCTTTCAAGTAAAGGCTTTGTCCTGACATTCCTCACCCTCCGCAATATGACTTCATAATACACATCTAACATGATCTCTCAGTTCTGCCCGACACAAACTCTTTGAGCTGCCCCAGAAGGTCCCACTGTCTTCTGAACATTCCAAGGATTAGTCTTGGTTCTGAGACTTTGCTCCTGCTATTGCTCTACCAGAAATCTTAATCAATTTTTTAATATCCAATTCAGGACCCACCTCAAACACAAAACCTCCAGAAATGATCATAACCTACACTGAATTTTCTTTCCTCTAACATCTTAGAGTTTTTAACTTCCCATACAACACAATGCAGAGAACTGTTGCCGCATAATATACAATTGAAACAAAACTGTTCATGAAGTCTTGTTAATTACCACCCCTCCACTTCTCCGAGTAGTTACAAACTCCTATAGGGCAAGAATTGGAGTTTTTCAATTATGTTTTTTCTTCCTTTCCCCACATAGATATAGCAATAGTCCTGAGCCCATATAGTTATGATTTAATAAAAATATATTAAATTATGTGATTCTAAATGATGTCAGTTTCATGTGTAAATCATTAGAGATGTAGATTTTCTGTTTACCTTCCCATTTCATTTGATACTGCCTATCAAAGCAAAATAAGCAGGAGGGCATCAGTTTGGGATTGTTTCTGTACCTGGAACCCTTCAGCAAGCAAACATAAACTTAAGGTGAAGGCAGTTCTAGTAATTGATGAATTCTGAATGAAGCTTCAGCCAATCAAATCAAGACAGCCAACGAGCTGATTGGTTCTATAACTTGGGCCCTCCCACTGGTTGATACCTCGCCAATCAAGTAGTTGGCCTTTTTTTTTTCTTTTAACTTTGCTTCCATATTTAGCCTATAAAAAAGCTCAGTGCTCAGGCTGCTACAGCAAAACCCACAATCTCCTTTATTTCTCGTGTTCCCTGTATGAATCATTCTTTGCCCAGATAAACTCTGTCAAATTTTATTTTGCTTCAAGTTTTTCTTTAAACAGGCCTACAAGTGATCTAAAGATAATATTGGCTTGATTATTAATGGTGGCAATTTGAATCTATTGATGCAGCACTAAACGTATGGTACTTTGTTTGGCACAAAAGAACAACAAATGTAAATTTATTATTAAGCAACACTATCACAAAAATATGCTGTAGCTGAAGGATTCACATGGAGCTGCATTATAAAAACAGTATCTCCTGTTACTTATTGCAGTGTTTTATGTCATGCTATACTGAAGATTCAAAACAAAGGAATGTAGTTAGGTTAATTAGTGTGCTACAGTGGAGAATTATATTTAAAAACACAAGACAAAATAAGATTTCTCATAATAGCTAAGCTGAACATTAAAATTATTTCATTAGCAATATCAAACAATATGCTCTTGCTAAAAAACAATTTATTATTCAAAGTACCAATTAAACCAGATGTGATATACAGAAGTTAGGCTTGGGAAAAAAAAAATTTAGTGTCATATAATTAACTTCAGACTAACACTGCAATTAGCAAAGAAAATATGCAGATGTTACCAAATTTTGCAGTGTGATTACGTGGGAGTTGAAATATGTGTTGTGCTTCTGCTTTAGAAAATAATTTCTAGCATTAAACGACTTTGATGGGAGGCATGGGTATAGTTAAAAAGGGGATGGGATTTATACTTGAAGATCCAACTAGGGCTATCAGAAAACTTAAGTATTTTATTTTTGATCTATAAGGGATAACACTCAGTTTAAAAGTTAACTACCATAGTCTTTTAAAAATTAATATACCCTAGTGAAAGTATTTTTAAGATTTTTTTTTACAAAAGTCTGGGCCAAATGAGAATTAATAATCAGTTCTTTGACAATGAAGATGCCTGGCTCTATAATCTTAGACCACTAACAAGAGCTGGGACAAAAACACCTTCAAAGCACAAATGGTACTCAAGCTGCCCATGCTGCAAAGATGTTCCGTATTAATAACATTTTACCCAAGTCATCCCCATTACAAAGCTATTTTTTACATGGCATAAACAAATACATACGTGATAAAACATTTCGGTTTCATTTCCCAAGTACTTCTTTCAACGTCCTCTTCATTTTTCTCTAAATCCTATCCACTTAGAAAATTTTTGGTCAAAGTAAAAAATCATTAACAATTCTACCCAGGATTATTCATTCCATTTTTGTTTTAGTCATCAGGTAGGTAGCACAGAGGATATCTCAAATTCCAGCTGGTATACAGAAGCTTTGACGTTCTGGGGGCTTCTCTGTCTTTTCTTTGGTTAAAATAAGGACAATTATGAGAATTACAGTGATTAAAATAATGAGATGCCAGTTCTGATAGAATCTGAAAGTTAGAAGTGACTTTATTAGATCATGTGGTGAGGGGGTACATTTTTGAGTGTCTATGTTGGCCTGGAAAGGGGTTGGTGACCTGCTGTTATTCTGCTGGCCTTGAAGTCAGTTTCTCACCTTCAGGCTAGAGAAGCAAGCAGAAGAAGGGGGACATGGAAGTGGATTGCCATTAGGACAATGAGGCCAGGTTGCCTGGAGGTGAGAGCCCTGACAGCTGGGCAGGAGAAGCGGTGGGACACCTCTGCTTTGCTCCACTCCAGCTGAGCTCATCTCACACACAGCAGGTCAGAGCCCAGAGCCCACATCTCTTAGCTCCGACCACTGCTCCCCAAATTACATCCTCAACCTTGGGTTGAGGTTTTCTTTTATACTATTACTAACAAAGGCATAGACAATCCCCTGGAAATATTTTTATCCCACAAAAGAAAATAATTTTTTTTCAGGCAGCAGTTGTTTGTATTTTGGACAACTAACGTATTAATTAGAATTGAATAACCTGTGGTAATTAAGTAGTTCTCCGCAGAAGCACCTTTTGTCTCCTTAGTTAATCTGATTTCACAGCTATCATCTGTTGAACATGCTGTGAAGGTTTTAGTGTAGCACTTGTGACTCCTTGTAAAGAGCCAGGGGCTCAATTCTGATGCTGGAATTTCCCAATCCTGTTGGGAATCCCAGGTAAAACAAATCTGGTTAATCATGCTAATTATACCAGGTCACACAGTGACCGGATTATTCCCTTCTCTCACTCACTCGCTGCTAGGGAGCCCTCTGAGGCAAGAATTGCTGAGTGGTCACCCATTTGCAGACTGGCTTTCCTCCGGCGCTTCCTTTCACACATTTCTAGAAATTGGACCATATTTGTTCTCATTCTCTGCTACAGAAAAGGTTGAGAAAGTATACTTTTATCTTCCTCTGGCATATACATTTAGGGTTTTTAAAGTTTGATACGTGTGAGAACTTCAGCCCAACTCAGATGCTTAACAGCTTCCGGCACCATGACCTGCTCACCTGGGCTGATGAGCGAGCTCTCAGGGCACACGGTCGCAGCCAGAATGGCAAGCCATGTCCTTCCACTGCCCTCTCCTTGTCGTCTGCATGGGATCGTTTGGAAAGGAAACTGGATCTGGGTTCACTCGCTACCATTATAAAGGTGTATTTTTAATTTTTGATCTTCTATAAAATCCTGACAGCGCTGACAACTTATTTTCCTTCGCTTGGGCTACCTTGCTGGAAATACAGACTTGTTGAAGGGCCAGCTTGAGCGCTTTTATAAAGATTGCAGTGGGAGCTACTTATTTATTATTTATATTCCGCCTTTGCGGAAAACTATTTCACTTCTTTGAGGTGCAGTTATTTGCTAAAGGGCAAAGAGAAAGGATAAATTAATTTATTTTATACTTTACTTTGTATTTATGGCAGAAATTTTTTTTTCCTCTTTTGGAAGTAGAAGACATTTTAACTTCCTTGGAAGTTACTGTAAATTTATAGTTCATAAATTCTTTGAGACAATTTTGCTGAGGTAGGTTTGAGGGATTCATGCACTCATTACAAACCTACTGCGCTGTTGGCCACTGGTCTCTTTCTGACTCACACTATCTCCGGTTTTGACTACTGCAAGGAATGGGTCACATCAGTTTTTTTCTCTAAGATATTTGCAGAAATCCAAATTGGTGGAGCTGTAAGAACACACTGGAATGCGCAGTCCTGGATTAGCAGCTTGTTACTTAAACAATAATATTTTGTTTTCTTTTTCCTTTCTTCTTTTTTTGTAACACTTCCATTGTAAAAAATATTATTTTTAATTTAAGGCAAAGAACTACCTAAATCTTGCTGATGACTGAATTAATCTACGGGGTTTCTCTGGTCAAGCAACAAGACAGTTGGGTTTTTTTTCCTTCTTATTTTTCCCACCCCTTTAGAATTCTACGGTTCCACAAGGGAGCTGAAACTCCATAAAAGAAACTGTAGTCACCAAAGATATCTGTTGCTCCATATCCCTCAAGGCCTCTCTTAAGACAATCCCTAAATCCATGACAAAATTTCTTTTAATTTCTAAAAGAAAAATGGCACTGTAAATATAAAACTAAGGTATAAATGAATTATTCTTTCTCTCTGCCCTTTAGCATCATATAAATAACTACTTCACATGTAATTGGAGCACTTTTATGAAGAGTGGTGTATAATTAGGAAAATAACTCCTACTTCAATAATTCTGAAAATAATCCAGCTGCTTCAAGAAGCATGCAGAGTTTCTAGCAATACAGCCTAAGACAGATAAACTGCCAATGTGGTCAAGGTTTTATCCCCTGATTGAAAATTAAAAATACATGTTTAAAATGTTATTACGTAATGCAGTATGGATTGAGACATACAGGACATTAGAATAAAATAAAATGTATGTAATTAACCCAAATCAAAAACACTAATCTAAGTCATAAGAAGAGGAGGAAGTTTAATCTACTTTCTGAAATACTCATTAAATGGTGCTTATATTACATTTCACCTGACATAATAAAGACTAACTTTTAGCATAATTATTTAAATCCTTGAAAACAATTTGCTATTGTAACTCAGTGAGAAAATTACTGCATTTTTCTCAGTTCTTTTTTAAACATTGGCATATGACTTATTAAGTTACTGAACACAGTGTCTGTTTTGTATGTTTAAAATATTATACCAGGAAAGAGGAGAACAAAGCATGCTATATCAATGAAGGAGAGAAAAGTAAAGATTCTATTTTCTGTAGAGTTAATCTTTCATGCGAAACCATGGAAACAAGTAGTGTTGAACAGTGGTGCATTCAATGTTGGAATTCACCGAAAGCACAAATATTTTAAAATAATGAAATGGGATGTGAACCCAAGCCTATCATACTATCATATTATATTTTATTATATTATATCATATTACATTTTTTTCTATGTCTATAGCATGTGCTGCCAAACTGAAAAGAATCTCCAGGACCATAAGAAACCTCATGTCTCAATGGACTTTTCACAAATATGAAGAGGTTGGGGCCAGAGGTGTGGAGAACTTAATTTATAACAGGGTCCTTGTCAGAAAATAGTTATTAGATCAACTAAGTGCCACTGAGAAGAGTTAGGCCATATTGATGATAAGAAAGATATGCAGAATTAACAGAACAAAGTAGGCACGTAAATAGAGCTTTTTGTGCATATTCTGTGCTAGGTCATGAAGGGAGAGAAATAGCTTTACTCTCAATTAAGGGTCATGTTAGATCATCATGTTAGATATCATTTTTGTCATGTTAGATTATCATAGCCTAACTTTTAGAAGAAACCAAGAAAATATTTCAGTGCTTGTGTAAATCGACATGAAAGTCTGACACACAAATTCAGCCGTGGAAGGGAAGTTCTAAATATCTTTGATGCTATGATTTATCGGCTACTTTTCTGCAGTCTATTTCTTATAGGTGAGGTAAGAATCTACCTACTTATTCTACCTTATCCTAATCACTGGTACTGCTTTCAGTGTCTTCAATACATGTTCTAAATGCATAATCAGAAAGTGAGGTCTATCCAACTAAATATATTAAAGGATGAACTCCATTATACCATCTCCTCTGTCATTAAGTAAATGTATTTCAAATTTGGATGCCCTATATTAGAGGACCCTCCCTGCCTGGGATATCTAAATCTAAGTGTCAAGATGTGGTCTACTTGATTCTAAGGTTAAAGTTTTAAGGTTAATTTGAGCATGAGAAGTTAATTCTACTCATTTGTATTTGCATTATCAACCAATTGGGAAACTCATAGGGGAATAAAGTTTTAACTTTTTAATATGACAAGTTTTAATCCTACTGTGAAAAGTCCTAAAATAGACCACTGACTCCCACGTTACCAACTAGGATAGCTAGATTTAGAAAAATAAATCTGGCAATCACACTACTAAAATTTTTCAAAATGAGTATGATAATTACTCATCTTTTTATTGGGATATTTATTTATTTATTTTCTGCATTAATTTAGGAGACTGTTCTCCAGTCTTAGCTCCCTTATTCTATGCACAGTTCTAGAAAGATAGCAATTGATCAAAATTTTCAACAAAAGCAAATCAATTTTATTCTACTTCAAAAATTGTAATTATATCATATAATTTTTTAATGATAATTATCATTTACCATGCCAAATGTTTACCAAACTATTATAGTGGCTGTTAGAGAAGTCATAGGTAGAGGTTCATGAAATGGTTAGGAGTTACCAATATAGTTTATATAATCTGTTCAAAAATAGTTCCTAAAATTTGACTGTGTACCTTTACCATTGAAATGAACTTGAGGATCACTGTGTAACTTCTGCAGTTTAAGCTTTACATCTTTCCTTACAACAGTCCAATTCTGACCAGAGGCAACATCACAAGAAAAAGTGAGCTGAGTTCATTCTTTGTTTTTTCAGCAAATTATCAATCAAGAGCCTGATAATGACAAACACTGTTTTAGGTATCAGGTATACAGTGTGACCAATACAGGCAATGCTGCTGAGGAGCATATAGCTACTATGTTGAGACAGGAAAGAGGGACGAACAGATGGAAGAATACTTTTGTCTTTAGTGAGCCACAGAAAATATATTTAAATGTACTTAGAAAAATTCAAAGTGCTGAGTCATATAATGATAAGCAGTATAAGTACTACAGTGTTGCTTTATTATAGATTTAGATGATTTTAAAGGCGTTATGGCAATGTAAATCTTTATAGAAATTCTAATCTGACCTAGAAATGTCCTGGAACATCCACATTTTGACATTTAGTTCCACCAGATAAATAAAATCATTTGTTAAAAAACTGATTACTAGGCCTGAAAAGTACTTCTCACATTGTCCCATGTCCTTCTGTCTTCCATATTCACAATGTTTATATCCTTACTTGTTTCCCATTAAAGCTTACCACACAATTCTTTATACAGGGCAAACAAGATTACTAAAATACTAAACAGACATAAATGACAATGGGATACCAAAATTCATCTTCCCCTTCTATGTTTCAAATAATTTCTTCAAAGAAAACATTGAGATTTATATAGATTCAGAGATTTTTCCAACCTATTTTCTATGTGTGTTTTCTCTTTCTAAAACTCTTGTGGTAGGAAAATCATCTATCTGAGCAGTTTTAGAAAATCCCTGTGCCACAAGTAAAAATAGAATGGATCCAGACTTTAAATTTACGACTCATATTTCTAACTACCAGAGCTCTATTCAGTAGAAAAGCTAGTATTTTACTGTCTCAAATTATTTTTTATTTATTTAAAAGAATAGATTGTTTTTGACAGGTAAGGCTGATACAGAATGCAAATTTACCAACATATTAACCATCATTTTTTTCATTTTTCTCAACTGACTCCGGATACTAATACAAGTATACCTAACTTCTTGACAAAGATTTAAGGTAAAACCTATCTCCTGCCACTGCCCCTCCCTTACATGGAAACGTTTTCACTTAGAAACCAGGAAATAACTTAGCTTTCAGCACAGATTTTCTAGCTGATTGAAAATACATGAATTTTTTCTCAATCAACAGCCGAAGAATCAAAAATCTAACGGTAAACATGTTACCTATAAAACAACACAAACAGATCTAAAAAGAGGCATAACACATTTGATAATATTAGATTAAGAGAGGTTAAATATGGAGTATCGCTGAAAGAGAAATAAATGGAAATTGCTGTAGGGTAGTGTGGGGGAAAAATATAGCAATCATATGTCTCAAGCTTTTCAAGGCAGTCTTAATTCCAAATATTTACTCCTTATTATATGTATCCTTAATTTTTAAAAGAGAATAATGTCATGTCACTTCAGGACAAGCATCTTACCAGAGCTAATGTTGTAGTAATTTACAGGGCAAAAACAATAACTGGGAGATAACAAAAACATTACCCCAAATTTAACTTCCTTTTACCTCTCAGTCCCTGCATTCCTCACAAGTCTTGATTTTCTAAAGAACCCAATGCTGAACCTTGGGTTTTTGTGGATATTGGTCTTTGCTATTTCTATCTCATTCCTAAACCCATAAAACCATCTTACCACCATAACCAATGTCTTCTAGCTGCTCTCTCCTCCGTTACCTTCACTGAGACTTGGCTGGGGCCTAAGGAGTTGCATTCCCTGCAGCTCTCTCAGGCTGTGACTCTTCCTTCCCCCTCGCCCCACCTTGCCTCAGGGTTAGGAAGTGAGCTCCGGGTCTTCTTGCTCTCTATGTCCTATTTCCCAAGAATCAATGTACTGAAAGATGCTCCCCCGTTTTTTTATAGAGAATTTCTATAAAGATTTAAAATGCCATAACTCCTTTATGTTTCACTTACAAGTGAAAATAATTGCTGGTAACCTTTTTCTCGAGAATTTAGGGCAGTAAAACATGGTACACTGAAAATATTCTATGATACCAAAGGGCTACTTTAGAGGAAGTGTTAAAGAAGCTAGGAAGGTTGTAGTCAGAATAGAATTCTTCAGTGAGTGATTCTGGAGCCGACGGCAGTTTACATGACCAAAAACTCATATGAAGTGACACAGGTCACTGGAGGTGAGGGGGTCAAATGTCAAATGAGTGTGGCACAGGTTGAGGTGTTAGCTTAGACAATATGAGGGAGGAAAGGTAAGAACTAGTGTGGCTATAGGAAGATTTACATAGATGTATAGACAAGAATTTGAAAACTCTTCTGATTGCTCCTACTTATTTTTTTCAAGTAGAAGTCATCTACTTGGAGAAAAGAGAAATATGGATATTTTGGAGGTAGGAGGAGAGGGTATGAGACTTGAAATAATCATTGTGAAGAATGTTCTAGTGGTTGATCGGGGAACAGTAAGTGTCATGGAATGGCCAGAGCACAGCTGAGATTAGTTACTACTAGGTTGTAACTGGTTCATCTGATACCATCTACTAACTCAGTTACATGCTTTACAGTAACATGAGAATCACCAGGAATGCTTAGTAAACACAGATTGCCCAATTTCCCAGAGTGTCTGATGGAGGAAGTCTGCAATGCGACCTGAGAATAAGCATTTCTAACAAGGTGCATGGGATGTTGCTGCTGCTGCTTCAGAGAACATACTTGGAGAACCACTCTTAAGTTTTTCTTCTTTCTAATACTTCTAGCTCCCAAATCCCTGAATCTGGTACTTTTCACTTTTTAGAAAGTGCATCCTGAAAGCAATTTAGACTGAATTTACTGATTCATCACATCACTTTCCTGGTTCTCCAAATTCCTTTAAGATGTTGTCAATAAATTCAACCATCTGATATTATCCACAATGTATTTAGTACATTCACAATAAACTTAACCATCAGCTTTATTCACAATGTATTCCAAATAATCCTCCTTTCTAGTTAGGCATTTCCTTCATGTTTTATGCAATTCTCCATCCATCACTATTCATGGCTAAAGAACTTCTCCTTTATAAAGTTTCCTGGGTTCTGGTCCAAACTGTCTTCCTTTACTGAACTACCTGTACTAGCAGTCTTTACCACTTATTTTTGCCTTTTAATAATTTTGAACAATTCTCATTTATCTATATAACCCAATAGTAAGCTACTTGAAGAGAAAAGCCAGGCCTTTATACATTATATATCTCTCACAAAGTTGGGAGGAGATATATAACATATAAAGTACTCAAGAAATTATAGGCACTCACTGGATTTTGATTGTATGTAATTCTTACTTGTATATAAAGATTATATAAAATAAACTGAAAGTTACTATCAATTATATGTTCCTATATATTTCTACATAAAAATCACAAATATAATCCCCTTATTAGAATATAAAATATATTTTAAGAAGTTTTGAATGTATGTCAAAAGCAGTGTGGAAAAACGGCAAAAAATTCTAGGTGATAGGCCATGTTGTTTCTTAGTGTCATAATATAGTTTGAGTATTATTTTTTTGTAAGCAGAAAAACCTTGTGGGTTTTTCTTCATAGTAATATGAGGAAATAATTTTCCTATTTGGCTAACTTGCACTGAAGAGTATAAAATAATGTGAGAGGTTTCTATTGAACAGAAATTTTATATCTATACAATTTAATTTTCATATTCAGACTAAAGTCAGAACCAGAATTTCTTCTACCTTAGTTCTATACTTTACTTTCTAAAAGTTATATTGCCCTAAACACAATAATCTTTCTATGCTATCGTTATAACCATTCCTATTATGTACCTGCCTTATTTCAATATTACAGATATCAGTCCTGTAAGATTCCTAAAACATCTTGCTCCAAAACATATTCCTTCATTTGAATTTTAAACCAAATACACACATTCTATTAGTCTCCAGCAAAGACTAAATGTGAATATTCAACCAACAATTGTCAAGTGTGGGGAAAACAGACAATGAGAATTAAATTCATATATTTACTTTTTCTATCTGCCAAATGAAATTAAGATTTGTTCTGTCTGAGGGGAACAATAAAATAATAAAAGTTTGTTTTCATACTTTCATTGTAAATCTTTAAAAACTTCACTCAAAATAGCTTGATACTAATGACAGAAAAATTTCTGTGGATTTTCTCTTTTTTAAAAACATTGAACTGCTAGAAAAAGAAAACAAGTTATGATGTGTGGTTCTTCTAAGTTTTCCACTTTCTTGGCCATGTAACTCTTATTGCCTTTAAGTAGTATGGCTTAGTCTTTGCATAATACTGGACCTCCAGAAAATTATGGATAAATTAGAGGTAAGCATGGGAAAGATAGATTAATCAGAAATTTTGCAGAGATAATCTCTTTACAAAAAATGCCCTACATATAGAATCTGATATATCATGAGGCTAAAACTATACAATACTAGCATGCTTCCTTTTTCTCCCAGCTAAATCAACAGAATAGCTACTGTTAATCAAATGGTGACCCACTGTTCAGGTGGAAAGCAGAAAGTCTCTTTGTACAGCAAAGTTGCCTTTATTCACTGCTCTCCTCATTTTTGGTTTATTTGATTGCATTTTCTCAACAAAGCAGAATACCTCTGAAAATCAATGGAACTTCCAGAAAAAGTTTGCAACTCACTTGTCATTACTGCCATTTTCTATTGTTTTACTGAAACTATATTAGGCGAAATTCCTACAAGCTTTGTGCAAGAGTCTTGTAAGCTTACTAAAAAAGTCAATTACAGTGCTACTGAAAACAATGATAAGATAATCACACAAAACAAGTTAACCACATACCAACTGCTGTCATGTAATCCCAGCGGTCAATGAGGCACATATTGAAGATGAGGTGATCGGATGTTTGCCCCTGGCCAATAAGTGAAATCTGCCTCTCCAAATTCTGGCATACTGATGAAGTCCAGCCAATGAGAAACCAAAACACTACCAAGAGTATTACTGCCAGCATCCTCATGACTCGGCCACCAGTCATGTACGGAATTCGTTGGGCTGTTCGTGAAAGAAATACCTTCAAAACCCTAGAAAAACAGAAGTTCACAATGTGAGGGCAAATGTAACACTCAGAAAGCAAAATTCTAAAATTTAAACCCCCTGAAATCCACTTATGCAGAGTTTTGTTTGTTTTGTTTTGTTTTATAGAGAGGATGTTGCTCTGTCAACCAGGATGGAATGCAGTGGTGTGATCATAGCTCACTGCAGCCTCAAACACCCGCGCTCAAGTGTTCCTCTGCCTCAGCCTCCAAGTAGCGGGGGCTACAGGTGCACATCACTGAACCCAGCTGATGCAGTTTTAACATGAGGAAAAAAATAAGAAACAATATTGCTCATGTTTTTTATTTAATTTCCTTTTAGTTCATCTTCCAATACTAAAACAAATAATCAGTATTAGAGATTATTGAGTCAATAGGTTCATGCATAATGGAATTCTTTTGAGCATGTCTGAATATTTTAAGGAAAATTCTCAAGACTCTAGAAAGATTAGCAGGCAAACACTGTTCAGATAAGGCTTCTGAGGGTTAAAGAAGTAATCCTGAAAATAAGTAGGTAGATTTTACAATATTATACTAAGTTAAAAATTTTCTTGAATCAATTGCTTTTACAGTAGAATGTTATTAAAATTATTTTCTGAAAATCATTTCATAGTATCTCCCTTCATAGTCATTTTATCACATGACTGATAAATAATAATGAAATAATCATAAAAACAATGTGAGGAAAATTTAAACATTAGCCTAACTGTATAAGGTCATTGTATTATGGAAGATGACTGGGATGACCTATTAAAAAATGTGATTTTTAAAAACTGAAGAGTTTTTTCTATATATATCAGATGAATAGTAATGGTTGGGAATTACTGAATTAGACATCTAAGAATTATTCCATCTTTTAAGTATTTTATGAAGACAAAATCCAACCTTACCATAGGGATCCTCCATCCACCTAATCTTTAATTTTATTTCTAAGGTATTCTCAGCTGATTTTTTTTTTTTTTTTTGAGACAGAGCCTCAAGCTGTCACCCTGGGTAGAGTACCATGGCATCACAGCTCACAGGAACCTTCAATTCCTGGGCTCAAGTGAGTCTCTTGCCTCCCCCTCTCAAGTAGCTGGGACTACAGGCACCTGCCACAATGTCCAGCCATTTTTTGGTTGCAGCGATCATTGTTGTTTGGCGGGCCCGGGCTGGATTCGAAGCCACCAGCTCAAGTGTACGTGGCTGGCGCCTTAGCCCGCTGAGCCACAGGTGCCAAACCTTCTCAGCTGATTTTAAGGACCCACACCCATTTTGATATTTTATGTCACAAAATTATGATTTGACATAAACCAGCATCAGTGGTTTACAACAACTATGAGTATCCATAGTCAATTTCCATACAGCAAAAATAAATGGATTTTCCCAACTTTATATTCCCTCCTTTAATTCATTCTTTCAACAATTTTTAATAAAAATCACTATAAGTCCAGAAACAAGGCAAATACACCTGAAATAGCCTAGATGTATTATATTATATTTTCTACTCTGTATATAGACTTTTGGCAACTCTACTTGAATTTTACTTTGTAACAGATTCTTATTTATGTCCCCCTCAATATCTTTAATTCTATTGTCCTTCAGTTAACCCAGGAGGTGAAGTTATTTAATTATGAATAAAATATGTGTCTTTAATTTTTCTGTAGAACTATATTAGAAGGGTAGTACTAGAAAATAAGGGTACAAGAGAAGATCTCTTAACCACTCTCCATTTCCCTTATTCCCCAGATTAATGGTTAGTCTCAATGGAATGTTGCCCATGTCATGGTGAATGTTAACACTGGCAGGTAAGTTGTACTCATTTTAATACACTTCAAGCACTTTTGTTCCAGTCAGTTTAATTGCTATTTGTTATGAATCAGTTGTATTTGTTTCCAAATTATGCCCACTGTTACCATATTATCTAATTTATAAACATTAAATAAAATAATTATTTATTATTATTGAGAAACAAAAAGAGACATTTGTGGAAAATCTATCTTGAATGCTTTGGGAAGACTAAAATAAGACATTAAAATAAAACGTTAACTTAGAAGAAAATGGAGAAATTTTAATAAGTAGGAGTGATCGCTAAACATAAAAAGCTAGAAAGATTCTACACTCAGATTATTTCAAAAAAATTTGTTAGATTCTTGCTTACTTTTAAAGATCCAAAATTGTAAACAGAGTGTAACTATTTCAACACAAGGAGGTAGATAATGTATTTTGGTGATTTATGTTAGAAAGAGAACAATAAACTCTACACATCAAATTCGCAGTCCCCTAAAAGGCCTTATTTTAAAAAAACTGGTGAAGGATTATTGGTGTATTTTCAGTTATAGTATCTATATACTTTTTAAATGCCTTTCTGCTTTAAAAAGCTTTATCAATGAATGGGCCATTTACTAATCCCATTATATTAGGTAAGAAGGCTTTCATTGTAATCAGCAGACAAAAGATTCAAGAATTCTCCCTAAGACATGAGAGAAATTTCCTGAAATATTAATGTTTTTGTGAGTTCCAATCTCATTTTTTGTTGGAGACACTTGCATTCATCGTGCATACACAATTGTTTCTAGTTGTACATCTGGATAAATTCTAGATGTTGAATGACTAGCATCTCAAAAGAGAACATGACCCATTTTTCTGGTCCTCTATACTTTGCTTTCTACATTTCTATACTTAAGACATAAAAAGAGAAAACTGTTCCAAATTCAATTTTAACTCTTAATTTCAATATTAGGAATATAATTATAAATATAATTGTAATGAACAACCATTTATATAATGACAACCATTATGTCAGGCATCAGGCTAGGCAACAAGGAAGGCATAAGATATGATTCTTACTTTCTAGAAGAACCTTACGATCTAACTAGAAATAACTTTGCATACATCTCTAGGCTCAACGTGAAAAAAGTTTGCAAATAGCTACTGTATGAAATAGCATATATTATGTACTGTATGTTACTAGTAAGTCTACTAACCTAACAGAATGGGTGGTATTTGATCTGGGCCTTGATGTATATCCATAGTGGAAATGAAAATCGTGATTAAGCTATCAGGACATACTGTAGTCTGGTTAAAGGGAATCATATAACAAAGAAAAAAGCAGGAAAATGTAGGTTGTCTTTAGGGATAGTGGCTGGAACTGCTTGGCAGGAGGGTAAGTTTGATCTTCAATACTCAGAAACTCCCAGGGAGTTTTCAAGTTCCTGTGAAAAGTTTCCACTGGGTTGAGAAACAGTGCTTCAGAGAGAAATGGTTACGATCTATATTTTCTTTCTATGTCTAAGATGTAGAAAATAAATTTATTTTCTGACACTTAAAAGTTTTCACAATCCTCATTGAAATTCTAAATCTCAAAGAAAGCCAATAGTGAACTTGTTAAATAACTGCCTACATAAAAATACTTATTACTCAGATGAGGTTTGTCTTTTGCAGAGGAAATTTATACAGTTCCAGTTTGGTACTTTTTAAATCAAGAAATTCCAAATGAATGACAGTTGGGTGCAGGAAGAAAATAAAACACAGGAAATCATTAACTTCCTTGAGTACAACGACAATGAAGACACAAGCTACCCGTGGGATACTGCAAAATCAGTTCTAAGAGGAAAATTTATAGCTTTAGGTGCCTACATTCGAAAAACAGAAAGAGAGCGCATCAACAAACTCACAAGCCATTTTATAGAATTGGAAAAAGAAGAACAATCTAAGCCTAAACTCAGCAGAAGAAAAGAAATATCCAAAATTAAATCAGACATCAATGAAATTGAAAACAAAAGAATCATTCAGAAAATTAATGGAACAAGGAGTTGGTTTTTTGAAAAAATAAATAAAATTGATAAACCTTTGGCCAGACTAACTAGAAATAGAAAAGTAAAATCTCTAGTAACCTCAATCAGAAATGATAAAGGGGAAATTACAACTTATCCCACAGAGATACAAGAAAACATCTCTGAATACTACCAGAAACTCCATGCCCAAAAATTTGACAATGTGAGGGAAATGGATCAATATTTGGAATCACACCCTCTCCCTAGACTTTGCCAGGAAGAAACAGATCTCTTATACAGACCAATTTCAAGCACTGAGATTACAGAAACAATCAAAAATCTTTCAACCAAAAAATGCCGTGGTCTGGATGGCTTCACACCAGAATTCTATCAACCTTCAAGGAAGAGCTTATTCTCATACTACAGAAATTATTCTGAAAATTTTAGGAGGAAGGAATCTTCCCCAACACGTTCTACAAAGCAAACACCACCCTGATCCAAAACAAGGAAAAGATCCAGCTCAAAAGCAGAATTTCACACCAATTTCACTTATGAATATAGATGCAAAAATTCTCAACAAAATCCTAGCCAATAGATTACAGCTTATCATTAAAAAAGTCATACATCATGATCAAGTAGGTTTCATCCCAGGGATCCAAGGCTGGTTTAACATACACAAGTCCATAAACGTTATCCACCATATTAACAGAAGCAAAAACAAAGATCATATGATCCTCTCAATAGATGCAGAAAAAGCATTCGATAAAATCCAGCATCCTTTTCTAATTAGAGCACTGAAGAGTATAGGCATACGTGGCACATTTCCGAAACTGATCAAAGCTATCTATGACAAACCCACAGCTAATATTTTACTGAATGGAGTAAAACTGAAAGCTTTTCCTCTTAGAACTGGAACCAAACAAGGTTGTCCTCTGTCACCATTACTATTCAAAGTAGTGCTGGAAGTTCTAGCCAATACAATTAGGCAAGACAAGGAAATAAAGGGCATCCAGTTGGGAGCAGAGGAGGTCAAACTCTCCCTTTTTGCTGATGATATGATCTTATACTTAGAGAACCCCAAAGGCTCAACCACAAGACTCCTGGAAGTCCTCAAAAAATACAGTAGTGTCTCAGGATATAAAATCAATGTCCATATGTCAGTAGCCTTTGTATACGCCAATAACAGTCAAGATGAGAGGGTAACTAAGGACACAACTCCCTTCA
>CAUYRH010062283.1:0-12235 GCA_963574655.1 Perodicticus potto
AGGAACCCATACACCTATATATACCCTGAGGCTAGAGGCCTAGAGGAGGAGACGGGGAAAGATCGGGAGAGGAACGGAGAGAGCATCTCTCTCCCCACTTGAAATCTCTCCCTCTACCAGGAGCTTTGGTGTTTTCTGTATTTTTTTCTGTAAATCAATTCTGTCTTACCACGGAGGGGTCGGGAGGGAAATAATGTAATGAAGAATAATAAAATACATATATTTAAACTTCTTATGAATGGAATAAGGAGCCTTGGGACATTAAAGTAGGATAGTAACTTGACCAGACATGTTTTAGAAATATCTGTCTATCAACAGAGCAGTCAGTGGAGACAGTCAAGACTAGAAACAGGAGATTGCTAGAGACTGTTGTAATTATTTGGTAGTATTAAAGATGAGCAGCAGGTATTAATTTAGGGCAGTAAAGTTTTTTTTCATAAATACAATTTGTATGACAAAAGAAAAGTGATAAAAAATGATCCTCAGATGTTGTGAAATAAGTACCAAGGTGTATGGTGGTGAAATTAAGATCGAGCATAGAGAAGCTGGTTTACAAACAGATTTAGTGTTCAGGTTTGTGGATTTGAAGTTTGAAGGATTTCTGGATCACTTACGTTGGTTTATCTGGAAGAAATACATACTTTGGAAATATGGTTAATAGAGTACTAATACTTCCAGTCACAAAAGTGCAACTCCTTATACTTTGGGGGTGGGGGGAATTTCTACTCTTTAGCAATACTTTTTATTCTCCCTATCCCCAATTAATAAGTAACTCCTGTTATAGTTTTAAAATCTTTGAAGTTATAAAGAAATATATTGTTTTATTTTTTGCAAAATCCTGGATTAGAACTGGTTGAATGAAGGAATGTATAGTATAATTTTTAATTAATAATTCAAACAATAGTTCAAAGAATGGAGACAATTGGACATAAATGTTGACTGCTAGATGGGGGATTGTAACATGTTGGAGAAGATATGGATATTTAGTTGGGTTTCGAACTAAGAAGAATCAGTTGGTTATGAATGAGCATACAAAAGCAGAAAAAAAAGTTAAATTTTTGACTTGATATGAGAACAATATTTTTACATGTATGTTTTAGTCCTATTACTGGTCTATTTATGTTAGAAAAGCAAATAAAAATATGATCAAATATTGTTTCTTTGTACTGTCAAGAATCACCAATCTGGACTAAAAGAAAATGTAACTCTTATAGATTTAAAATGGCCCTGGGCCCCTAAATTACATCCATTAGAAGATCTGTGATATGTTTTATTAGAAGGAAAAGGAATGAGGAGAAAAGGGCAAGAAATACCCTAAGTAGGCATAATATAGAGAACTATGACTGGCTGATGTTACCATCCTTAAAACTGGACAGCTGACTAAAGCAATGATTTGTAGAAATAAAAAAGATTAAATTTGTAAGTTGATAGCAGATCCACCTTTGAAATTTGCATTGACAGTAGACATTGTGAAATTGCAGTGTCTTATGTTCATGAGATTCCTATAAGATTAAGCATTTTCTATAAGCAATAGATATAATACCAATCTCAACTATATAAATATAAATATGGTAAGAGGCAAGGAGCAGGTAGTTAAAGCAGTAGCCTGAAGTTGTATAATTGGGTAAAATAGAAAAGTCAGTAAAGCAGGGAAACAGTGACAGGTTGGCAGATGTTTTTTTTTTTTTTAGTTTTTAGTCCCCATTTTGACTCTCAGTTTAAAATCAGACATGCACACTATCTTATATTCTTTAAACAGGAGCTCCCCTTAATACCAAGTTGTTCTTGTTTGTATGTTATTTGTAACATTTTCTGTGAACAAGTTTCCTTTATACAGATTATTTACACATCACTCAAAAGGAATGCATTCTAGGCTTTTAAATGATAATTTATGCTATTCTTGATGGTATAACAAACATTGAATTTTTTTTTTTTTTTTTGAGACAGAGTCTCAAGCTGTCACCCTTGGTAGATGCTGTGGTATCACAGTTCACAGCAGCCTCCAACTCTTAGGCTTAACCAATTCTCTTGTCTCAGCCTCCCAAGTAGCTGGGACTACAGGCGCCCACTACAATGCTTGGCTGTTTTTTGATTGTAGTTGTCATTGTTGTTTGGCAGGCCCTGGCTGGATTCAAACTCACCAGCTCCTGTGTATGTGGCTGGCGCCCTAGCTGCTGAGCTACAGGCACTGAGCTCAAACATTAAATTCTTAATAAAGATCTTTCTTGACTTTAGTAGTTGCTGTAAAATTTAGAAATACTTCAGTTTTTGGAGTTCTCACTTTAAAGTCTTCACCTTACTGTATTAAAAATAAATCTGTCATGCAATCGCAATAGATACTATTTATTTGTTTATTTTTTAAAGACAGAATCTCACCCTGTTGCCCAGGCTAGAGTGCTGTGGCATCAGACTAGTCCACGGCAACCTCAAACTCCTGGGCTCAAGGGATCCTCCTGTCTTGGCCTCCCAGAGTGTTAGTATTACCAGTGCGAGCCATTGCGCCTGGCTGAGACCTTTTATTTTTTCTCTTGATATTCTTATTATATTTAGTTGTTTCTAGGAGGGAAAGGGAACTGGAATGAGCTTAAGAGAACTGAGCACTGTCAAGGTCAGTCTTGCTTTTTAAAAGACATTTCAATGATTGGTATTAATTCTTGACGATTTTATTTCTAATATCATCTTGTTGACATAAAAGAGCCTCTGTCACTTTTGAAAATAGGAAGAACAGTATGGGAATAGGCAACCAGTAAGTGAATGTTAATGTACCTGAAGTGGTAATTTTTTTTTCTTAATTGAAAGGAAAATGACAGCAACATAGGCTATGAAAACATTGATTTTTCAAATTTTCAATTAAGAGTAAATACATTTTTTAAACCTTTTTTTTCTTGTTGAATATAAAAGTGCAGTGTCCTCTTGTTAGAAGCTCTTTTGTTGCTGAAACATTTTATTTTTGGCACATTTTATTACATGGAGTGATGTTCCTGACAGATTGCTTTCAGTCTCTCTGACATGCATGTAGATTCCATCTATACTTTGCTTTTACACACTTTTTGCAAAATCATTTAAGAGTATGTGGCGGTGGTCAGAGACACTTTTGGTTTGCAATGAATAGTCAATGCAACAATATGGGTAGGTCATTTAATATAGTTGTAATCGATTGCTGCTGTTGCCTTTCTGGCCAAGCCGTTGTACAGGAACAGATTTTTAATTAAATAAATAGCTGGGTCGGCAGGCAGGTGCACCCGGGCAAGCAACCTGCCCCGGGATTTGGTTTGCAGCAGTTGCTTGGCAACACAACACAGAAGGTCTCTGAACAACAGCTGCACCCTCTGTTAGCAGCTAGCAGATGCTCACACCTCAGAGAATGGCGTGAGAAATAATGATTTGTGAATAATAGTTTGTGGAGCTCTCTAATAAACAGGAACAAAAATTAGCTGGAATGATAAAGGTCAAGGATATTCCAGACTGTTACAGTGCATGTGAATTTAAATCCAATGAAATTATCAGGAAAAGACAATGAAGATAAAATATCACCATTATATTGTAACTAAAACAAGAAAGTCGGAAAAGAAACGATTATGTATGAACCAAAGTGAGAGGTGCTTTTGTATACATTGCATGATACACATTATCCAATTAATTCTCATAGCAAACTTCTAAGTATTCAATATGTCTACCTCATATAAGACACTCAGTTCCAGAGAATTTAATTTACTAATAATGTAGAGTTTTCACTATTAATATTTAAATTTGAAATTGGATAGCAAGTAGGAATCAAACACAAAATGTTTAACAATATTGCAAGGGAAAATATGTGTAATGTAGTAACTGTTACTACTAGCTACTTAAGTTATTCAGGCTTTAAAAGGGAAAAGTAATAAGTACTTTTTATCCAAAGATTCATAGAAAAATGTTCCAATGAGTGAGCAATTTTTGTGGAGATTTTTATTTAGACATGGTTTTGAAAGAAGATAGATATCTTTCAAAATTGACTGTTAACCTGTCAAGTTATAACTATACTCCTAAAGCCATGTCTATAGAATCATGTCTGAATTAATATAACCAGAAGTTTGAGTAATTTGGGTTTTGCTGCTAGTTTAAAAAAAATACCATAAAATGTAGGAAATTCTGAATCTCTGTACTCGTAAGAACATAATTAAGTTGTGACAAACCAGAACCTCCTACTATTTTATTCTTATCTGATTATCCCATGCCATGAACATACGGCCCAAATTTTAGTGTTCCTTTCAGTATAAATTTAGTTGAATAAAATCATAGCATGATTTCTCTCTGCATTTTGGTAAAATAAAAAAATTACTTTACCATTTAAAATTTTTCAATGTTTTTATTTTATAAGAGCCTTTAATTTTTTTTAAGACGGTGTGTATACAAGTTATTTTTGTTCCCTCGAGTCCATCATTCAATGCAAATATGGGGTATCAGAAGTTAAGTTCAGAGGCAGATGCATAATCACCCAGATTCATCCATCTCCTCGCTCACGAATGCACTTATGTACACGGTTTGCTGGCCGTGTGCCCATCTTTTCCCCTAGTTTACAATAGACGGAGATTGAGTAATGACAAAGCAGCTCTGCTGTAAGAATATATGAAGCAGAATTATCAACTTTATTTTGACTTTTTTTAGTAAACAAAGTACATTTTCCTTAAAAACATATTTAAATAAAAATCTCCACAAACATTGTACACTCATCATAATATTTTTCTAGAAATCTCTGGATATAATAATGTACTATTTTCCCTTTTTAAGCTTTAAGAACTTGTTATCCAAATATAAGTTATCACATTTTTTTGAATGAATAGCTACAGCTTTGTTCTTTGGAAGAAAACAAAAACTCTACCCCAACAATTGAATTTGTGATATAACATTGAGTTAATTTAATGTGGCTCAATACTAAATTAATCCTTATGAGTTTGACAAAGATGATATTACAGATAATCTAGATAATGTTTCTCTTATAATCTTTTTTAGGATAAAAACCAATCCAATGAACAAGTAATTTATATACACGATTTATATACACAAAAAATTGGATATGCTAAAAAGGATGACTTTTAAGAGTAAATTCCTCAGGGAAGAGAGAAAACCTTCTTTTGAAGAGGGCAATGTTTATTGATGGCAAGGTTTATTATTGAATTCTAGAAAAATCCTCCACTCTTATTTGGCATTAACACAGCTCTAAATACTAAATAAATTTTTGGCTAATGCCCCCCAAACATTTCACTCTATTGGCTTATCACAGTGCCATGTATGTGCTGAGGGCAAATATACGGAGTACTGTCTCTGGTTGCTTCTTCTGGCTAGAGTTTTAGATAAAACTGTCCATGGAATGAGATTTCTACATCAGAGCTCACCACTCTAGTTTATGCAAGCAAGCTTAATTTGTAAGTGGATTAACTGTTCCCATAGTCAACATCCTTCTAGGATGACAGTACAAATCTTTGGTTTCTAAAACCAATGGAGAGAATTGCAATGCCATACAGAAACAGCTTTATTATATAAATTTCAAGAAAAACAAATGTGTGTACAATAATCATTAAGCAATAGAAAATTTGCCTTGGTAACATAATTTAAGGAGTTCTATTAACATATTCTGATATGATGCAGTGAGCATACTATATCTCTTTTATGGCATTATTGCTAACAATAATAATGAAAAAAATCAGATAATATGAAATTAAGGGATATTCTATAAAGTAACTTGCTAGTACCATTCAAAAGGGTCAAATTCTTGAAATAATAGTCCTAAGATCTATTCTGGAAATAAATTAGACTTGGCAGAATTTACAACTAAATGCATGGTATTATCCTTTTTGGATCCTGGACCAAGAAAAGGGACATCAGTGGGACAGTTGGCAACATTTGAATGAGGTCTACCGATTACAGAATAGTTCTGTGTCGATATTAACTTCCTGATTTTTATCACTTTACTGTGGTTATATAATATGGCAACTTTAGGGGAGTCTGGCCAAAGATTAAGGACTTTTTTGTGCTATTTTTCAATTTTTTGGTATGTTTCACCTGATTTCAAAATAATAAATTTTAAAAAATTATTTCTTATTGTAAAGTCATTGTTGGATGCAAGTTAATACCATTTTTAAAAAGCCATAATTAAGGTCTTATTATTATCAATGTCATTTTCCTTGTGAAGGTATCTGATACCACGTGGATAAAAGGCAAATATATAAGTATACAAGGTACCAAAAAATGTATCCATGTTTTATGAAAGGAAACAACTGTTTTGAATTTGTAATACTCAAGTCACGTTTGACTTCCTCAATTACAAGAGGTGCTAAATGTGACTTGTTATAAGTATATATTAAGTATATTTATTTTAATACAGTTTTTTTCCTCTCTTAAAATGTGTATGTATTTTTCTGGCAGCCTCTGTATATTTATACGCATCATGTAGCTCAAACCAGGTTCACTGATAATAGTTTGGAGTAGTAAATACGGGTACACGATGGGTAAATGGGGATAGTTCAGAGCAAACTGGGGTATATGCTATATGGAAGAAACACTACTTACAGAAGAACTTTCTGGGCTTACAGAGATTCTAATAACAATGACTCATCCATCTTTGGAGTCTGACCACTTAGCACAGTGCCTTACATACAGTAAAATCTCCGGATATTTATGAACTTTGTAGGAGCCTGGCGTTTGGGGGGAATGGCATGTTTCATCTGTTTCACTGTTTAACCTGGGATTAGCCAGCCCACTCAGTAAATAAAGTTTAAGCACATTCATTTCCCATGTTATTGTGGTTTCAAAGCTGTTGGTATTCCTAATCCCATTTACGAATCTAATCCGAGAGCCTCAAGAGGATGTCAATTCAGGAGAAGGGGTGCCAGAAAGAAATGGATTGGCAGGGGAGATATTCAACAGAAATGCTGGAAATTCATGTGGTAAAAAAAAGAAAAGAAAATTGAGTATCTTCACTTTCTTTAGAGAAAGCATAAGCAATAAGTCATTATTCAATAAAGAATCTAGTTTGTGGAGGGCAATCTAATTTTTGAATATGCCCCTGTGGTGTAAATCAGAAAATCATTGGATACCACTAGCTAGCAAATTCTCTTTAGCACACACAAATGACAAAAACCTCAACAATCAATCAAGCAATTCGTTGAGTCTGGATTATGTCTAAAGATCACTAAATGCTACTTACCATACTGTATTGTCATTCAGTAAGTAAGAATATAGTTTTGCTGTATTTTCCTCCTAATCAAAAGTACATATGGATATACACCTGGTGTCTTTCACAGGTCAAAACAACTCATCAGCAAAACTTTGAATTGCTTTTGACTGAGTGGAGACAACTCAGTTCATTCCCCCTGATAGGTTATAAGGTTCAAATGTTAATTCTATATTTGTACATTACCTTGCCTGATTCTCTTTTTTGAATTAAGATACAATTAATGATTTTTTCCTTCTGGGCAGATGTCTAGCAATGGGATCCGGGATCATATGGAAAGTATTTTAAGTCCTTTGAGGACCATCCATACTTCTTTCCAAAGAAGCTGTATTAGTTTATATTCACACCAATTTTGAAGAAGTGTTCCTTTCTCCCCACATCGGCACCTACATCTGCAGCTTTAGGACTTTGCGATGTGGGCTATTCTCCCTGGGGTTAAGCGATATCTCAGGGTGGTTTTGATTTGCATTTCTCTGATGGTTAGAGATGATGAGCATTTTTTCCTTTGTTTGTTAGACACTCATCTGTCTTCTTCGGAGAAGGTTCTGTTCACGTCTCTTGCCCAGTGACAGATGAGATTGTTTGCTCATTTTATCATAATGACATTTGTACTAGATTTTCTACTATGACTTAATTTACAGTCACAAAGGTGCAGAAACAACCTAAATGCTCACTAAGCCAGTAATGGATTAATAAACTGTAGCATATGTAGACCATGGAATACTGTTCAGCCATAAAAAACATGGAGACTTGACATCTTTTGTATTAACCTGGATGGAGGTAAGACACATTCTTCTTAGTAAAGTATCACAAAAATGGAAAAGCAAGTATCCAATGTGCTCAATACTAATATGATGCTAGCAGAAGATCTGATACACACCCACACAAGAGAAAAATCTCAATTCAATTCAAGATGCAGAGGGGGTGGGAGGGGGGTCGGGGGGTAGAAGAGGGGGATCAGTGTGCTGCCACTTAATGGGCACAGTGTGAGAGTGTATGGTACACTGCCTGGGTGTGGGATACAATTGCAACAGGGACTCCACCTAACAAATGAAAACATTGTAATCTAGTTGTTCGTACCCTCACATTAAACGAAAATAAAAAATTAATTCTTTTAAATATAATTAATAAAGCCTATGCATTCCTGCTAACTTTAAACGATGGCAGCGTGGAAAATTTTTATTTTCTACGTCCACCACTTTAATCAAAAACTCAGTGTTCTTCTAAGTTTTGAAGTGAGTTCGTTTAAAAGATAACATGGCCTGGATGCAGTGGCTCATGCCTGTAATCTTAGTACTTTAGGAGGCCGAGGCTAAACTCACGAGTTTGAGACCAGACTGAGCAAGAGTGAGATCTCATCTCTACTAAAAATAGAAAAAGAAGCCAGGCATTGTGGCGGACCCTGCAGTCCCAGAGAGGCTGAGACAGGAGGATCACTTGCGCCCAGGAGTCTGAGGTTGCTGGGAGGTAGGCTGATGCTGGGGGCACTCTAGCCTGGGTGACAGAGGGAGATTCTGTCTCAGAAAAGAAAAAAAAGATAAAATGATTTATGGAAAGGTTGAGTAATGGGGGGAGTCAGAGTCTCATTTGGCTGTGTGAGCTTAGTGAAATTTTACAAGAATTTGTTGATTTTGTTTAGGAAAAATCTCGCATTTAAAAGCACACACTAAAACGCATACTGACTGTGAAAAAACCACACACAACAAAAATCAATAAAACATTTAGATACTCAGGAATATGAATAAAGATATTGATCATAGATGAATTCTTATTTTTAAAAAAAGCTTAAATAATATTTTGATATTTCAGGAAATTTTCTTCTAATTTCTCCCAAGAGAAAGTAAATTAGAAATCAAGCAGTTTTAAGCATTTGTTCTCTTCTACCTTGAGCATGCAACTCTCTGAATTTACCCTCAGTGGGGATGGTAACATTTAAAAAATTCTGGACAAAAATGGCAATTTAAGAAATCATAAAAAGAAAGAAAGAAAGAAAGAAATTCTGGAAGTGTGATGGGAGAAGGAGAAAAGGATATTTATTATGCGACATAAGTATTCCAAGATAGGAATGACATCATCAAAAGCGAAGCAAATGGAAAGTTTTCAAAGCAAAATGTTTTCACTATAACTTTTAAGGTGTCTTCACAACTTTTCTCCTACATTTTCCCTATACATTTCTCCAAAAACATCACAGATCTCTGACCTTTAAGAACTAGACAGAAGTTCAGGGAATGAACATGGTAATAAAGGAGTAGGAGACAGAATGAAAAGTGAGACATTACTTCTGTCTTTATAGAGTCCAAGAAAGGGACAGAAGAACCAAGTTTGAAGTAGATTATATTCCTTAGAGACAGACCATATGTAAAAGAACAGTATTGCTGTTAAGTTTATCTCAGCCAGGTACAAGTTATGGATGGAAAGAAATCTAATTTTAGCCTTAGTGTAGCAAGAATAAGAAGATAAAATTGGGTCATTTGTAGTTATTTAAATGTAAATACCTTTGCTTGTGCTGCCCTCCAGTTCTCACAGTATGAATATTCTTCGAGTCAGGAGCCATGTTGCCAACTCCAGTTTCAGCAAATATCATCTATAACTTAAACATTATTTAGTTTATTACGGATGTCCAGACCTCCATCCAGAGCCTCCGAGCCTGAGACCCCAGAAATAATGAGTTTTAAATTCCTCAGGCGCTTATTGTGAGCCTCTCAGTGGTGGAAACTTTCTCCCTTTCCTTCCTGACCCCCTCAGAGTAGCTGTGTGATCTTGGAAATGTTTCCTCATCTGGAAAAGAGGATGAAGCTAGTAACAATCTCAGGAGATTAGGAGATTGCTAACCTAATGAAATGAGCTAACATTTGTGGAGTCATTCATAGAGGAGTAATTACTATATAAATACCTGTTACATAAATGTAAAAAATATATCAGGCTTGGCGGGGAGGGATCAAAAAGGAAAACATTTTAAAATAGTAAAAGGGTCAGTGTGGCAGTCTGGGGCCTGAGAGCATCTGCAGAGTAAAACATCATCAATGCTTTAGACTGGGCATGATCACAAAGTCCAATCAAATAAAAATTTTTGCAATATTTGATGATTTATTTAGTTGTAAATGATGCAAACTGACTAAAAATTACTGATGCCCATAACTGGGAAGACCTGTGACCCAAATGAGACCTCATGGCTGGGAAACACTTTCTCCTCTTTCTTAACTCCATTTTCCTTTCTAGGCTTCAACTTTAGACATGTTCTTTCTCTTCACAGCAAGTAGTTCCATCTACATACATTCCACTCATAACGCAAGAAAAAAGACTTTTTTCCTGTGAGTCCATGCAAAGCCCCAAGTTGAGTTTCCTTGGCTCCCACTTGCCCTGCCCAGAATGGTGTTAATGTGCCTGTTTCCCCGACACCACAGTCTCCTGGTTTACCTAATAAAAGAACTCAACTATGAGTGCAAGGGAATTCTGGGTGCTCAAATTAATTAGACTAATTCATAAACTTATTTGGGGAGCTAGAGTTAGAGTGAATCCTAAGCAAACCACACAGGTAAAGTGGGGGATTAGTCATCTCTGAAAGAAAAAGCAAGGTGTTCGTTATCAGGAAAGAGCAATTGGAAGCAGGGCAGGCTTACAATAACAGATGTTGCCTGGTTAAAGAATAACTCAAGAATAATGATTCTATGCCTTTTTCAGATTTCTCTACCCACTAGGCTCCTGTGTTCAACTAGGTTTGAAATCTACGGGGTTGTGCAGTCAGAGGCCAACCCCAGATCAGAGGCCTTGGGAAGGATCTTCTTTCATTATATAAAGTTGTCCTTATTTCTGAAATTCTTTAAGAGGGAACACACATTCAGGCTAAGACTCAAAAATGCAAATAACTTGAAATACAAGGAACATACTTAAAGTTAAAACTGATTGACATGAGATCCTCTCTGGGAAAAAATGAGGTAGTTACTCTCCTGAGGTAGTTAGTAGCTTTAGCCTTCATCTGTTGAAGGGAGGAGAGGAAAAATAAGCCAAAGCACAAGGAAGTAGGCACAGAATGGTAAAGCATTGGGCACTCTGGGCAAACGGCCCGCTGCACGTGGCTGCCAAGGCTGTCCCTCGTCAGAGCTCTGAAATGCTGGCTTCTCAGCGCCTCATGTTCTAGCATCTCGGAGCACTAAATGTAGTCCACAATTTCACAATCTGCCCAAAGTGCCTTCGATTCAAAAATCAATTCTTCAGATGGTTATAGATGAGATGGATTGTAGATGCCAAAACAATCCCTCAATTCAATGAAAGACATGATTGTTTGACATTATGTGGGTTAAATATTGTGGTTATTGACTAATTTCTTTCACATTTAAAGATGTTGCTAGGACATCCTATAGCCAAGCCAATGTTAACTCAAGCAATTGCCACAGTAATCTTAACACCAAGACACCTTTATCTTGGAAATCTAACTATTCTAAGATGATGATTTTACTCTTTTCCGATTCCCGTTTTAGGATGCTGTGTCTGTTTCTTCTTTTGTTTGATGACCTCTGACCTGTGAACAAGGTCATTTACTCGTTTTGAACAAGTATGTACTAAGTGACTACACCAGTGCTCTAGGCAAAATAATAAAGTGTTTTTTTTTTTTAAACTAGCTTCTCCTGCTTTCTTTTTATTTCTCAGTAATGCCTTGGCTATTTGAGTTTTTTTCTGATTCCATATAAAACGAATTATGCTACCAGACCTCAGACTATACTATAAATTGGTAGTGATCAAAAAAGCATGGTACTGGTACAAAAACAGAGAGGTAGATGTATGGAACAGAATAGAGAACCAAGAGATGAACCCAGCTACTTACCATTATTTGATCTTTGACAAGCCAATTAAAAACATTCAGTGGGGAAAAGATTCCCTTTTAACAAATGGTGCTGGGTGAATTGGCTGGCGACCTCTAGAAGACTCAAACTTGGGTGGCACCTGTGGCTCATTGGGTAGGGCACCGGCCCCATATATGGAGCGTAGCAGGTTCAAACCTGGCCCCGTCCAAACTGCAACAAAAAA
>CAUYRH010062284.1:0-18627 GCA_963574655.1 Perodicticus potto
TTGTGGCGGGCACCTGTAGTCCCAGCTACTTGGGAGGCAGAGGCAGGAGACTCTCTTGAGCCCAGGAATTGGAGGTTGCTGTGAGCTGTGATGCCACGGCACTCTATCCAGGGTGACAGCTTGAGCCTCTGTCTCAAAAAAGAAAAAGACATTTCAGATACACTCACGAGACTCTATTTTTGAGTACCAGGTGCAAAAGTAGACCCTAAGTTAATAGTCAGAGGACCAATCACACACAGGGGACTTGTGAGGAAAACCCATCTTACTTGCAGAATATTTGGGGTTTTATCTGAAGGAACCAGGAAGCAAACTAATTTGAAGATAAAGTGATAAACTGAGATGTCCTGATTAAAGGGCACTTTTAACTAAGAAGATATTATTATAGTGGAAAGAATATGAGCTTTGGAGTCTGACTGATTTTTTTCTTAAATTAAGTTTATTTATTTTTATTTATTTATTCATTTTTTTTGTTGTTGCAGTTTGGCCAGGGCTGGGTTTGAACTCACCACCCTGGTATATGGGACTAGCACCCTACTCACTGAGCCACAGGCACCACCTTGGAGTCTGACTGATTTGATGTGTGGCTTATGCAGGTCACACTGAGCTCTGTGTCTTTCAGTTTCTTCTATAGGAGGATGATGACACTTGCCCTAAGGGATAAGGAGGGGTAGGTGAGGCCACAAATATAAAGTACCAACCACTGGGTTCAGAGAGAGCAGCTCCCCATGATAAAAATTACTTAATTTTTTTCCTGCCACTTCTTAAATTGATCCGGCATCTGTACTGAGTCGGGGGTTGTGGGGAGAGAAAAAAGGAGACCCACAAAGGTGGAGAACTCAAGAACCTCAAGTCTCCATACTGGTTACACATAGCCTGTATTACAAAAACATCACAGCGGGCTGGGCGCAGTGGCTCACGTCTGTAATCCCAGCACTCTGGGAGGCCGAGGCAGGGGGATTGCCTGAGCTCACAGGTTTGAGACCAGCCTGAGCAAAATTGAGACTCCGTCTCTAAAAATAGCTGGGCATTGTGGTGGGAGCTTGTAGTCCCAGCTACTTGGGAGGCTGAGGCACTTGAGACCAAGAGGTTGAGGTTGCTGTGAGCTATGATGCCACAGCACTCTACTAAGGGCAACAAAGTAAGACTCTGTCTTGAGAAAAAAACAAAACAAAACAAAACATCGCAACAACTTGGATCCCTTTTGACATTAAACTTTGCAAAAACTTTTTTTTTTTTTTTGAGACAGAGCCTCAAGCTGTCACCCTGAATAGAGTGCCGTGGCATCACAGCTCACAGCAACCTCCAATTCCTGGGCTCAAGCAAGTCTCCTGCCTCCGCCTCCCAAGTAGCTGGGACTGCAGGCGCCCGCCACAACGCCCGGCCATTTTTTTTTTTTTTTTTTGGTTGCAGCCGTCATTGTTTGGCGGGCCCGGGCTGGATTTGAACCCGCCAGCTCAGGTTTATGTGGCTGGCGCCTTAGCCCACTGAGCCACAGGCGCCGAGCCAACTTTGCAAAAACTTAAAGTGCTAGAGGTAAAGACCCAACAAACAGGACTCCTATGTGGTTTTGACCCCTGTGCTGGCTGCCATCGAGAGGATACAAGTGATAGGAAGAGGCCAGAATAAGAGGTCCTGAGGCAGTGGGACTACCCCTTTCCTGCACACACCACTCTAGGCCTCAGGCCTGACCCCCACCCACTGGTACATCTGCAGTAGCCTTGGCCTCCCGGGAACAGTCAGGACACACTGCAGTCAAGCCTCTGTGAGCCAAAGCTGGAAGTTCCCCTCACAGGCCTAGGTGTCTGGTCCCGATGCTCCTGGTTGTGCTGTTAGCTTGGCGAGGACAGCAATGAGGCAGACCAAAGGTTTTGGCTTTAGGCAATCAAGGAAAAACATTACATCACACCTCCTACCCCCATTTACTCCCATCTGCTCCTACTTCAAAATTAACGTGTGCCTGCTGGCTAGTCTGATATGATTCTCTGCTTTCTTTTGACCTGTTGATGCAGGCTACCCTGATATATCAAACAGAAGAATCTTAACCTTTAACGTTTCTTTTATTTTATTTTTCTGTAGAGACATTGCCGTTGGTGGAGTGCCGTGGCATCACATAGCTCACAGCAACCTCCAACTCCCAGGCTTAGGCGATTCTCTTGCCTCAGCCGCCTGAGTAGCTGGAACTACAGGCGCCCGCCACAACGCCCGGCTATTTTTCTGTTTTTGCAGTTTGGCTGAGGCTGGGTTTGAACCCGCCACCTTTGGTATATGGGGCCGGCGCCCTACTCATGAGCCAAAGGCACCGCCCACCTTTAACGTTTCTTAAAAGTGATCAGACAGCAGGCCAGGCAGGAAGAACTCAGCCATCAAGCCCAGGCTCCACTGCCTAGCTCACTAAGCTTCCTGGCCTTTATTACTTCCCAAGCAAATCAGGGTTTCCGAATTCCACCGGGGCTACCACTCACACGGAATGTCACTTAAACTAAGCAAATTAATAACTGAACTCTTTTCCAGAACAATTTCCACCACTCTCAAAGAAACAGGTGTCTTAAGAAGGACTGAAACTTAGACCTGAGAGTTAAATTGTTTCTGGCTATTAAAAAGCTTCAACTCTTTTTATCTGTTATGTACAAGGCCTTTTTGAAAGGGAATAAACCCCATGTCCCTGCATCCATTCACCTAGCCCTTCTGCCCAGGGGACTATGCCCACTGTTAGGGTCTTCTGCTGAGGGCCCCCTGGAAGGATGAGCCTTATGTGCTGGGGAGAGGAGCAAAGGGCAGTGGGGAGCTTGCTCACGAGGGGAAGCTCATGGCTCACTTGCCAAGCCCACCCACTGCTGGTCTGAGATGAGCTGTTTGGACCTCATTTTCTACCATGGGAAACCGCAGAGCCCACTTCTGATGCTTCTGTGCCTACTCAACTAAGGGAACTGGAAGACGAACCAAAGCAAAATAGGACACATGCCAACTGTTGATGTGGAAAGCAGCAACAGGGATATGCAACAGAAAAACATATACATACTACAGGCGACAGGAGCCGCAGGCCACATGAGCTCCTGCGTGCGTGACCTCCGGCCTTGCGGGTCCACGTACAATCCCATGTGGCTGAAGCAAAGCAGGTACTCCTCACTTTTGAGCTCCACAGCACAAAGGGCATCAAAAGACTGTTGTGAGAGGAACGTAAGCGAGGGGTCATTGGGATTTACCAGGTTTAGAGACTGCCCATCTCCCTGGATGCTCAACAGAGAGAACCCAGAAGGGTAGCCAACACAGAGCTTGTCCTTGAACACGGCCATCCACTGGACGTTTCCAGGGGCCACAATTTCATTGAATTTTCTGTGGAAAGGTTTAGTTCTCTGGATCTCGTAGCAAAGGATCAGCCGCTTCACTGCTACAAATAGGCAGGTTGAAGAGCTCTTCTTCAGCGTTGCAGTTGCAATGAGCTGGCAGCCTTTTGTTTCTGGAAGCTTGATATCAAAGTTGCCTTCAGCTCCATCAAAGGACGACCATGGACAGAGATGGACATGGTGGTTCCGGCCACAGAGGAGGACTATAATTTTCTCTTTGGGAGCAAGCTCAATCTGGTATACTTTCTTACAGTCTGCAGCACGGACGATCACTGCAGCAAGGACAAGAACATCAGTATCTCAAGGCAGCTGAATGCTCCCAGGACCCTCCCTGTCAGCTCCCTTCCCGTGCCTTCAGCCTGAGCACGTTTTACCCAGAGTGAGTGCTTGATGGTTCTCTATAAAGCCTGCCTCTAATACATATACAACAGTTGGCACTGGCCTCACATAACTCTCTCGCTATGAAGCTCCCATGGGTCACTGTTCTAAAGCACCTCAGCCTGTATTTGCTCAGACTCATCTACACACTGTCAGTGGACTGGGGGTCTAACTGGAAAATGCTTCCACCTTGGCTGCATGTCATCCCTGAGTGCAGTAAGGCCCTGTAGGGTGGACTGGATAGACCTCATTCCAGCTTATCCTTGAACCAAAAAACCCTTGGGTTGCAAGTGGGGAACAAAGAGCCATCTCCAACCTCTCTGGTGATCCTTAGTCCTGCCATCACATGGTCTCCAAATTAACCAAATACCCTAACTGGCTTAGGATCTTCACTCAGCACTCCCTGAGCCAGAGCCCTTGGTATGGACTCTGAAGAACTAAACCACCCTGGGCTGGCTACAGCCACACCTGGCTCCTGGGCTCACCCTTGTTGTTCCATGGCACTCACATGTTGAGACACCCAGGTTTATTGGGAAGGGCCTTCATGTTATATGAAACATTGCCTTATCCCTCGGTAATGTGCCCCAGAGACCCTGCTCAGGGCCTAGGGCCAGTTACAGTCTCCTGATGTTTCTATTCCTAGACTCTGCAAGGGTTAAGTGGGGAAGGGTAAAGATACTTCTGCCTTTCTTTACTAGGACGAGTGAAGTGTTTAAAAGTGAAGCAAAGGAACTAAAATTTACCTCAAGTGAAACCATGGTGCATCCAGGACTCATGCCTCCTCCTGGGGGGCTTTCCCTGATCCTCGGCTCCTACCCTATTCTCTCCTCGTAGAGAAGAGATGAATGTGGTGAGGAACGCTGCACTGCATCACCATATGTTTGGTGACAGTCACATACTGAAACACCAGTGCTCACGCCAGAGACACTGCTGAGCACCTGCTGTGTCTGCTGCATGTTCTTTTGCTCAGCTGTCTGCCTCTCCCCTGTGTTCTCAGACATGGTGGCTTATGCATCACGTAAATGTCATGTTAACTCTAGGAATGTCCTGCTGCTGACTGTGCCCACTTGTAGTGGCCAGGCTGAACCTGAGATGCCCCAGGGTAGAGAGTAGTCCACTCTACTCACTCACCATCTCGGGTTAGCTCTATGACATAGAGCCCTTCTTCTAAGCCAACTGCAATCCTGTCTCCATCTGTGGAGGGGTCGGGGGTAAGAACAACATAAATAAAGTGAGCACAGGCAACTCTTAAACAACACAGGTTCAAACCATGAGGCTCCACTTACACATGGATTTTTATCAACAAAACACAACTTCTTGTACATGTGGGTTCTGCAAGGCTGACTACAGATTGTGTTGATCTGGGTGCATGTAGAGGGGTCTGCTTCTTAAAATGTGTGAAGAAACTACTTCCAGATTCAAACAGACAACACAACTGTGGTCTTAATCTGTTTGAATGTTCAGACTGGGCATCACAGCACCATTTGAATTGCTCTGTTTTTTTTTCAGAGCAATTCAGAGCCCAACCACTGGGCTCCAAACATTTAGGACAAAGCATTTGGGACATACCCACAATGGCAGCTGTTAGGATGGCCTTGATAAGAGGCAGTGTGCTGTCATAGGCTTCCTGTGGAACATGCACAATCTGATTCCTCAGTCGGTTTTTATGGAGGATAGACTGGAGTCCTTCAAGAATGCCAACCCACTTCCTCTTTTCATTCTCATTTTCTGTCAGAATGAGCAGTGAGCTGGTCTTAGAAGGTGCACCTAAGAGAGAGGCTGTCACCTTCATGATAGAAAACAAAACAGACAAAAACAGAGAAGGACTATAAGACAACCAAACCACACCAAATGCCCTGCCCTGGCTCACATCCGTTTAGCACTAGAGGTAAAAAATTATAGGAATGGCCGGGAGTGGTGGCTCCCGCCTGTAATCCCAGCAGTGTGAGAGGCTTAGGTGGGAGGATTGCTTGAGCTCAGAAGTTCGAGGCTTGTCTGAGCGAGAGTGAGACCCCAACTCATGAAAATAATGGAAAAACCCAGCCGGGTGCCACAGTGAGCACCTGTAACCCCAGCAGCTTCAGAGGCTGAGGCAGCAGGATGCCCACAGCCCGAGTCTGAAGTTGCAGTGAGCCACGATGCCATTGCACTCTGCTCAGGGAATAGGGTAGAACTCCGTCTCAACAACAACAACAACAACAAAATTATAGGAATGACTGGAGCATTTGGATTCCAGGGCAACTGGCAGAGCAAAGCACCTTTGTTCTGTGTCCTCCCTGCCCAGCAAAGGTCATGAGGGGCTCTGTTCATGGAGGCTCTTAGCAGCAAACAGGAAGGGGGCAGAGTTAAAAAATAGGTCTACGAAGTGCCTTCCTGGTCAGATTTTAGTTAATTCTGTTCTTGCCAAAACTATGATGTAACTGCCCATTAAAAAATTTACTTTTTTGAACAATCTTATTAAAAATAGATTCTCATGCTAGGCATGATGGCCTAGCTGAGGTAGGTAGACCTCAGGGCTGAGGTGGGTAGACTGCCTGAGCTCAGGTGCTCAAGACCAGCCTGAGCAAAGAGAGAGACCCTGTCTCTACTAAAAATAATAAAAAAAAATTGCCAGGTGTTGTGGCAAGCACCTGTAGTCCTCCTACCTACTTGGGAGGCAGAAGAGAGAAGATCCCTTGATCCAAGAGTTTGAAGTTGCTGTGAGCTATGATGATGCCATGGCACTCTACCCACGGTGACCAAGTGAGACTCTATGTCTCAAAAAATAAAAATAAAAATAAAAATAAATAAATACAAAGTATATCCTCAGAATGTGTCCAGGGAAAAGAGAACAGGACCTCAAACAAAAGCACTCTCACTCAAATCATGCTTCCCTGTGAGCATTCCCTAGCACTTATTAGGAAACCTGGATCGCTTTAGGTGCTGCAGAATGATGTATTATACACAAGAGATTGTTTCTGATTAGAGATGTTATTTAGTAAAAAAAGGATTCATAGATGTAGTTTTGTAGTCAACCAAATTTTACTGCGTTTATAACGATTCCTATGGAGGGAGGGTTTCGGGGGGGGGGGGCTTCCTTTACCTGACCCATAGTCTTCTAGAAACTTCCTCAGGCCACAATATCTAACATTAATTCAGTGAAGGCTCATTAGCTCAGCCAACAAATGCTGACAAGTGAGTCTACTTATTTTTTCCTGTTTTGCGTCAGTTAGAAACGAGAGGTGCTGAGGAGGAACATGAAAGCAGCATGTTCTGTGTGTAATCTGCCTGAAACTGCTTGGAGAAGGAAGTATGCTGCGGCTACAGTGACCATGTAGGATGGGGGTGGTAAAGAGGGAAGCGGGTGCCTGGGAAGAAGCTGGAGAAGGCTTCCCAACAAGAGAGGCACAGCAGGTGGGACATGCACAAGGACCTCAGCCAGCCAGGAAGGCTTAGCCATGCTGGGGTGTAGTGAAATGTGCAGAAGAATCGCTGTATTTAACCATGTGATTTTTTCCTTCTAATGATTAATGAAATAGTGTCTGATAAATAGAAAAGAGCAAATAAAATAATACTTACCCTGAATATACACGGGACATCTCGGCGTGTGGCATGGATGACATCAGAGGCCAAGACGGAGCTCACTGAGAACTCTTCATCTCTGGGAAGAAAGGAACATTCACCACCCTGGGACAGACACACATAGGTTTCCCTGATCTGTCACAACTCAGCAGAAAAGGGTACTTCCACCATTTATATCCTACAACAGAAGCAGGCCCCTTGCCTTTACCTGGTTGAGAAAACACTCACATTGACAAGCCAACAAACCACCTGAGACCCCTGCAGGTATTCCAATGGTCAGCGAAGTATAGATGCCAAGCCCTGCTGGTGGATATCAGATTATTCTAGTTATAAATCCCGCTTAGGCTACACCTGACACTTGTAAGGAAGAGGGTAAGACATGTAAACATGAGTAATGACTGTGTTATCTCCAACACTGCTACCCACACTGGGCTCTGGGTCCAGCACAGGCCATGCTCTGTCTTCAGACAGTACCTATTACTCAAGCTGAGGCCAAATGTTTGTCCACCCACAGCTCTTTACCCCCAGTCCAGGAGTTCAAGTGTGCAGTGAGGCACATGAAAACTGAATGTTGCAAAGGATACAGATATACCCTGTCATCCTCAGGGCACCTCCAAGGCAGCTCTGCCCTCAAGAATGATTGCTGAGATTGACTCTCCAGTATGGGCCCAAGCCCGGAACAGGTGCTGACCATGGTCACGATGCCTGTGGCAGGGGCTGTCCTACGTGGCACTCTGAGTGGCTGACAGTATCCAGGCATGCCATTATATGGAGACAAGAGAGAGGGTATAGCCACAGCTCTGTGTGGAGGGCCCTTCCCCAGCACTGCTGGTCCAGCAATGTGTTGACCTTCACAACAATTCTCTACATGATAGTGATGTGGCCTTGTCCACATTTCACAAATGGAAGATGAAGGCTCAGAGACATCAACCCGGGAAGGAAGAGGCCCCACCCTCTCTGTGTAGCTGATACCAGGACATATCATTATTACCAAGAGGATAGCGAGAGACAGTGCCATGCAGCGACGGTTATGGCCATCCAAAACCCATGTCTCTAGGCTTTTTTTACATACCAAAATACTCACCAAGGTTATCTAAAAAGCAAGGACTCTCCTTTTCCCATCTGTTTTTGAAAGCTATCTGCCTCCACTTCTTTCTTATATGTTTTTTTTTTTTTTGAGACAGAGCCTCAAGCTGTCACCCTGGGTAGAGTGCAGTGGCATCACAGTTCACAGCAACCTCCAACTCCTGGGCTCAAGCGAGTCTCCTGCCTCCACCTCCCAAGTAGCTGGGACTACAGGCACCCACCACAACACCTGGCCATTTTTTGGCTGCAGCCGTCATTGTTGTTTGGCGGGCTCAGGTTGGATTCGAACCCGCCAGCTCAGGTGTACGTGGCTGGTGCCCTAGCCCATTGAGCCACAGGTGCGGAGCCTTTCTTATATGTTTTAAAGCACTTCACCCACAAAAGGTTTTGCCTGCATCTCTATAAATAAAGGCTTTTTGGGTTTAAATATATATATATATATATATATGTAAGGTGGACATAAAGTTTGTGTGCAATTTAAAACAGTTTAACACAGTAAATCGCACATGAACTTTATGGACATCCATATGTGTGTGTGTGTATTTTTTATAAGACACAGTCTCATTCTGTGCTTTCGGTTCAGTACTGTGGTGTCATAGCTCACAGCAACCTCAAACTCTTGGGCTTGAGCAATCCTCTTGCCTCAGCTTCTCAAGTAGCTGTGACTACAGGTGTGCACTACTATGCCTGGCTGGTTTTTTAATTTTTTTTTTTTTTGAGACAGAGTCTTACTATGTCACCCTGGGTAGAGTGTGATGGTGTCACAGCTCACAGCAACCTCCAACTCTTGGGCTTCAGTGATTCTTTTGCCTCAGCCTCCCAAGTAGCTGGGACTACAGGCATCTGCCACAATGCCTGGTTATTTTTTGGTTGTAGCTGTTGTTGTTTGGCAGGTCTGGGATGGATTTAAACCCGCCAGCTCCAGTATATGTGGCTGGTGTCCTTAGCCGCTGAGCTACAGGAGCTGGTTTTTCAATTTTTTTAGTAGAGATGGGAGGGTCTCGCTTTTGCTAAGGCTGGTCTCAAACTCCTGAGCTCAAGCAATCTACCCACCTTGGCCGTCCAGAGTGCTAGGATTATAGGCATGAGCCATCATGCCTGGCCCCTGGTTTTAAATATAAATAAATAAATGAATGAATAGCACTGGTTACCATAGGCTGCACAATTTTTCTTTGGGATAATTTCTGCTTATTTTTGGGCATGTAGTTTTCATATGTTAAATAAATGCCTACTTGGCAAATTTTTAAATGCAAAGCTATCTAAAGCAGGAAAAATTTATAGCATGCACTTTAAGTCATAACTAAGCCTTCATTTGTTTTTTGGAACCATAAAGCAATTAAGGTGAAGGTATAAATGAGAAGAAAGATTACCAAGCTATAAACTGTCACTTTGGCTAAAGATAAATAAGTCAAAATTCACAGAACAAGGAGAGTACCACATAAACACAGACCTGAGATCCAAGACTTGGCTTGCGACAACCCCAGGCTGGGTGGACTTTCCTTCAGGCAGATCATACAGGAAGAGCTTACAGTCACAGACAACTGCGTATGCCCGTTGCCATCCTTTCTTCACCCCAGTGGGCTTTGGGACCTACAGATAAACAGGGACCATGTTCTACTGGGCCAGGGAGGCCAGTCAGAATACATGTAGATGGTAGGCAATGGAGGCCACCAGGCCCCATCCAAATGCAGTCACAGCTGTGGCCTGACTCCCAGTTCCCCAGGGACAGCTATAGCTCTTTCTGTGTGCCCCTGCCCAGGCTGGTGGCCGTAGCTGGGGAAGAGTTCTGTGTCTGACAGGAGGTGACGTAGTTGCTATGGTGGACAATTTAGCAAAAAGGTGTATTCATATCAAACACACAATGTCTTGCAATGTTGTATCTGGACAGGCTTTATCATTTAAGAGACAGTCTGAGCAAGTGGTTTTCAATACACTTAAGCTTTAGAACTGTCTGCCCATTGGCCAGATGCTCATCATAGGAGGCAGGAAGAAGAAATCTCTGGGGGCTGCTATGTGGAATCCCTAGGACCCCTGGGTCATTCAGCACAGTAGCTGCACCAGCCTGACGAACTCATTTCCCAGGAGATGAGGCCTCCCAGGAGTGGGCCCAGGATTACTTCATGCAGCAAATGGACAGCTTTCGAGAGGAGTTGGGCATGGTTATTGGTCTTTACACCTCAAAGATACTGAGGGCTGACCTAGTGGAAGATGAACTACGCTGTGTCAGTGAAGACATGCCTGGGGCAACAGGAAGCTGTGTTCCTTGTGTCCTCCTACCTTGACGTAACCTTTGTAGGCTGTTCCTATGCCCCGCTGCACGTCAACACCAAGAGGCCTTTTTGACTGCTCAGGAGGTATCGGGCACACCTGGGGAGCACTGTCTTTGCAGGACACATGGCAAGCAAATGAACACACTGGAAATGAGAAAGAATGCTACCCTCAAAAATGGCTTCCTACAAAGTGGAAATCACTGCAGAACATGTGCCCTGAAGAAATAATGTAATAATCACCATGTATCACCAAGAAAGTCTAGATATCCAAGAAAGCAAAAATAATTTATGGAATACAATTCACTTAAAAGCTCAGTTTTGGTACTGAATAAATTTATATCATGCTTAAAAGGGAGCATTTATAGGAAAAGTAAGACTCATTAGCATAAAGCATTACCACAAAAACTCTACTGGCAGCCTTATCCCACAGGGTTGGGTTCTCAAATCACCTTCCAGGGACCACCTGCAGCTGACTGCAGGGCAGTAGTCACATGATACACAGGGGTTCTGGCAGCCAATCCAAATGTGTAAGAGTTGTAATAACAAAAGAAAACGCTTCTGCTTTCATGTAAAGTGAAGACAAATACAAAATCTGTTCTACAGAGCATCTCCACCCACTGACTGTGGCCAGGATGCCAGGATTGTGTGTTCAGAGCCAGCAGGTCTGGGCTCTGACCCAGGACTATCCCTCAGTACCAGGAAGCCTTGGGTTTATTACTGTCTATGAAATAGGATGATTATGATCCCACAGAAAGGACTGAGCGAGGGAGACAAGACCATATCCTCAAATCCCAGCACAGGGCAAGAGCATAGGACAGAACCTTAAAAATACTAATAATAACTAGAAGCAGAGTCAAGATTGTTGTGGTTATTGCCAAATGATCTGATAATGGAAGATTTACGGTTTTTTTTCTCTGATTTTAGAGTAACTATGGATGGTGTACTTTGTAGTAATTCTTAATAGATAACCAGGCCAGCCACACCAGTACCCTGGAGCTTCCAGCACAGCAAGGATCCATGGTTCCAGCAAACCTTTACTGAGCATTTATAAAAATAAAGAACCTGCCCTCAAATAACACACAAATTAAACTTCACTTCAGACTGGTTTGCCTGCATAAGAACTGCGCTCCCAGGCTGGCTGGCGCCTAGGAACAGTGTGTGGGCATATGCTGCCCTAGGTCCACAGGCCAACACTCACCCTCACAGGCATAGCCCTGCCGGATCAGCCCAACCATCAGGGAGGTACAATGGCTGCACTGGGTGGGGCTGGAGAAGGACTTGATGCTGAACTGGTGAGCCTTTGGCTGGAGGGAAAATATCAGGAAGAACATGATCAAGGTGAAACACAAACTCTGAGAAGAGCTGAATCAATTTGCTTGAGATCAAGTTTATAAATGACTGGGACATCATCTTGACAAGTTGAAAACAATTTCTCTTCTCAGTATATGTGTTCTTTAAGAGGGCTAATCAAAGAGCAGTGGTTAAAACCACCAAAAGAGCTTGAGCCTCAGAATACACCAACATATGCTTCCTTTGGGGAGAGTTCTGTTACTGTAAAAAGGTCGCTGGGCTGGAGTGCCAGGGTGGCACAGCCGACACACTTTCTGGCTCAAGCGCCTGGTCTCCCAGAGGACCAGGACCAGCTCTTTGAGGCCTGCCTGGGCCACAATTTAGGTTGGGCTATCATCCAGAGCAGCCTTTGCATGTGTGACCAAGAGACATGTAAAAAATGTCTATAGCAGAACAGTTCCTATAAAGACCCACTATCCCTCATCGGGAGAACAGGCATGTTATGATGAGATTGACAATGGAACAAGATGTAGGGTGGAAATTACAGTGTAGAGCAGGCAGAATGGCAGTTTATGAAGTTCAGCACAGCAAAAATAATAAGTTTCTCAGGTAGACATAGATATAGGTGAAGCCATGTGTAGGAAGCAAAGAGGTGACCAAGACAAACTCTAGAGATCAGAGGCAAGATGAGGATGGGGAGGTGGGCTGGTTGAGAGCTGAGCTTCGGGAGGGGTCCAGCACAATTAGGAGTGACATATCACGCGCTCTGCAGAGCTGGTCTGAGTATCCAATGTTACCCAAATAAATGACCTGTTAACTTGGTCCGTGACTCTCCAGTAGTTTAAGTCCAAAAGCCAAGCCATTAGTTATTTTCACATAAAACCTAGTTCATTTCTTTTTTTTTTTATTTTGTTGTTGTTGCAGTTTGGCCAGAGCTGGGTTCGAACTCGCCACCCTGGGTATATGGGGCCCACTCACTGAGCCACAGGCACCACCCTAGTTCATTTCTAACAAGCATGGCTGCCTATGGGTAAAATCATAAACAGAGGCCAGCCACTGTCAATATTAACAACTACAACAAAGACCATCCTAGGAACACAGGGCTAAATGTTTGATAAGCTTGAAGCAAAGAGCCCTGTCCTACGTGGACATTTTATGATCTGTGTCGGTGTTTACGGGAATGAAAAAGGGAATCCTATGGCAGGGCCCAAGGCCAGCATAAAGAATAACATAGACTTGTGTGTACAATGTGCAAGCTTGTGGTTCTCTAAGTAGAGACAAGACAAATGAAAATAACTTTGGAGAAGGAAGTGGATACCACAGAGTGGTTACTGGTGGAGAGGGATATGTGGTTTAGGGAGTGAAGAAAGGAGAATGGGGAGACTGAACAATGAGAACTTTCAATTAAAATGCATTCATGCAGCATGGCTGGAAACACAGGGTCCTGACAGCTTCCTAAATTACATACCATTCTTAATAATCCTTAATGCAACATGAGGGTTTAACTCATAAAAAAAAGTGCATTAAAAAAATGACTAAGTTTATTTTATTTATAAAAAAGTTATTTTCTACAACTAAGAATGTGCCCCAAGTGAAAAGCAAGGACAGCCCCTACCTTTGGTCCAGCCAGGGTGAGGGCCTGAGTGGTGGGCAACGGCACAGCAGGTGGCCTCTGTGAGGGCCGGGCCATGTCCTGGGAGACAAGCAGAACAGGTGAGCATCAGCCTAGCCCAGAACCATCAGACCCCATTTGGGATTTATTTCTCTCTAGAATTTATCAATAATTAACAATTTTGCATTTTTAATCTGCTACATTGTTGAGATATCTGCCACAGCCTCTCTCATCTAGCTGAAAGACTGACAGTAATCGTGAAAATGAAAGACGGACTTAGGTGCCTGTTCAGCAAGGGCAGGCTGTGTCACATGCACAAGAGGGTGGACCCAGGGCTCAAAGGATCAATAGGGCAACACTGTCTTACCTCCTGCTGCTCTGTGCTTGCAACAGAAATTGATGAGGACACTTCTGGCTTGGAAGCCTGTGTTTCCTGCTCACTAGCTGAACTGGTCTGTGAAAACAAAGAAACAGTGGGAGTGAAAGGACTTATTCTATAGAATTTAGGCTCTACACTTTCTGTATTTATTTATTTATTTATTTTTGAGACAGAGCTTCAAGCTGTCACCTTGGATAGAGTGCTGTGGCATCACAGCTCACAGCAACCTCCAATTCCTGGGTTCAAGCGAGTCTCCTGCCTCTGCCTCCCCAGTAGCTAGGGACTATAGGTGCCCGCCACAATGCCTGGCCATTTTTTTTTTTGGTTGCAGCCATCATTGTTGTTTGGTTGGCCTGGGCTGGATGCGAACCCGCCAGTTCAGGTGTACATGGCTGGTGCCTTAGCCCATTGAGCCACAGGTGCCGAGCCCACTTTCTGTATTTAAAAAGTGCATTCTATCAGGGCCGGGCAGTCCCAGTGGTTCTTACTCCTGAATCCTGTTACCCCTCACAGCCCCTACTCCATTCCCAGCTGGCTTGCCTTCCCTGAGAACCATTTCCCTTGGCATTCTGAGGCTGGAGTAGCAACCTTGTGGGCAGAAGAGAGTCTGACAAGGCATAGTTACTACCAAAGGTGGAAACCTTAGGCTTTACTCGCCCCTGTACAAGCCTCCCTCTCCCCACACTCTCTTGTAGGCTCTTGCCCTAGCCATTTAAAGGGAATGACCCAGAAATGTCAACCCTTCTACTTTATTCATAAGTCATTTTATTTAAACCTAGAAGCCTTAAGATCAACTAGCCAAATGCTTCTTTTTTTTTTTTTTTGCGGTTTTTGGCTGAACCAACCACCTCCGGCATATGGGGCCAGCGTCCTACTCCTTTGAGCCACAGGCACCGCCCCAAATGCTTCTTTTATTTAAGAGATAGGGTTTCCCTTTGTCACCTAAGTTGCAAGGCAATGGTGTCATCACAGCTCACTGTAAGATAGAATTGTACTTAAATGATCCTTCATCTTAGCCCCTGAATAGCTAGGACTACAGGTGTGCCACCATCCCCAGTGAATTTTTGTATTATGTATTTTTTGTAGAGACAGGTTCTTGCTATGTTGCCTATGCTGGTCTTGAACTCATGGCCTTGAGTGATCCTCCTGCCTTGAGTTCCCAAAGTGATAGGATTACAGGGATGAGCCATTGTGCCTGGCCACTAAATGCTTCTTAACCTCATTTCAGGGATCAAGAGGAAAAGTCTAACATCAACAGAGTCTAACATCAACTAAGAACATGAGTAAGAATTTCTCTGAAATTTTTGTGATGCAAGGAAGCAATGTTTTCTTTTGTTCTAACAACCTAACAGTTCCAAATAAATTTCACAACGATCTATTTGAAGCTAAAGCTACCAAAACACTTTTAAAAACACCGATTTTAACAAGTATTCCCGAAACTACTAGTTCATCATCAAAAGCCATTAGTATTTACAGAACCACATTCCCTATATATTAATATATCCTTAGAGGTAAGTGTTAGCACAAAGAAACAGTATGCTAATGCATAGATGTAGGTAGGAAGGTACCCATAGGGCAGTTTAAAGCTGTGTCGTGTCCATATCAGAATCCCAATGAATGAAATCAGCTAAATACTTTCCAACAGTTGCAAATAATTAGGCTGTTGGGGAAGGAGCCAAATTCAGATGGGATAGCAGCAACACACATAACACACACACAACTGTGTGCTACAGTATTTCTAAACAACTTCACAGGGGAAAGGCTAGATCAATTAGCTAATTATCAAAGCTAAAAAATGTAAGCAAATTTGCTCCATAAATAAGGTATGTTAAATGAGTTAAGAGTTTCGTCTTTAGATAAATGAGGAGCAAAACAACGTTAAATAATTTAATTTTAGCCACGTAAAAGCCCTACTAGTTTTATTTAGTTGGTTAATTAATCAAAAGGATGCAAATTAAGCAAGAGGAGAATTAAGAATGCTATTCATTAACAGGAGTGAAAGTCACAGGAAGCCAGCACTGGCAGTCACTTACTTCCTCCCAAAAGGCTAGCAGAGAAGACGCTGATGAGGAGGAGACATAGTCCTTGGTAATAATAGACAGGAGGAATAAAAACGATCATTTCCCACCCAGTAAACAATGGCATGAAAATATGTCGACTCAATCTTGGTAGAAAACCATTGCTAGTATTAAGCAGTAAGTTTAACATGTGCAAAGTAGAATGGAAGCTTCTCAAAGATTCTTAGAATCTGGACACAATTCTTAACATAGACCTGTCTGAGTTTTTCTCTTAAATAGTAAATGCCCTTCTTCCTTAAATCACTAAGGTATTAGACAAGGATTAAAAACTGCCACATGCTGGCTATAGAGAGTAAGGCATAAAAATTATGGCCTCTGTCTCCATGTTAAACTATGTACTACTTCTCCACAGCTGTGACTCACTCACTGATGGCTGAACACCCACCTGCCACTAGGCTCTCTACTTTGTCTATAATTTTTTTTTTTTGTATTGGTAATTCCTGCATTTTGCTTTATTTTATTTTATTTTTTGCAGTTTTTGGCCAGGGCCAGGTTTGAACCCACCACCTCTGGTATATGGGGCCAGCACCCTACTCCTTGAGCCATAGGCGCTGCCCTTCTGTCCATAATTTTATAGAAAACCTGCTGCTTTCATAGACACCAGCATACTGTAAACAACTACTGTCTATTCCTTAGGAATCTTCACACATTCTTCCTTATGACGGTGTCTAGTACCACAATGACGGAAAAGGCACACAGCTCATCTAGCAACAGATGTAACAAAAAACTGGTGACAATTAACAGTAAAAATTCATTTGCTTCTTCAAAACCGAGGACTTCAGGTTAAAGATAAGCACAGCCAACTTGACTGAAAAAATTAAACATTTTGATAGGTGAAGGTAAAAAGTTGTGTTGGTTCAGATGGTTGTGAACAATACAAACCTTCTAGGATTTTCTAATCATGATCTAGGCAACAATGGCTGGTACAGCCCACTCCTGAGGAAGATGGCTAGTGTAGTGTATAGACTGAAATGGTCACCTGCTGACTGCTCCCACTTCAACCTAACAACCAATCCTGGGCAAAGTGACCCCTGTGTGTGGGAAGTGCACAGTATATTCTGTATAGAGTTCATGCCAAAATTTTCAACAAACATCAGACAAATCCAGAATGTAGGATAGTCTATAAGCCAATTGGTCTGGACAATATATCACTGCCACAAAATGGGCGAGGATGGGGGTAAAAATGGAGGTAACTGTTCTAGATAAAAGGAGACAAAAGAGACTTGATGACTAAATACAATTCATAATCTAATGGAGCTAGAACTGGGAGGAAAAACTAGCTATAAAGAACATTACTAGAACAAAAGAAATTTGGACATGGATTATATTATGCCACCAGTGCAAGTGTGTGACGTGTGATAATGACATGTGGCTCCCTAGGAGATGTCTTTATCTAGGAAACCAATGCTTAAGTGTTTTGGGATCATAGATACCTGCAAATCACTTTTGAATAAGTTTTTTTTTGTTTTTTTTTTTGAGACAGAGCCTCAAGCTATCACCCTGAGTAGAGTGCAGTGGCATCACAGCTCACAGCAACCTCCAATTCCTCTCCTGCCTCTGCCTCCCAAGTAGCTGGAACTACAGGCGCCTGCCACAACGCCCGGCCATTATTTTTGGTTGCAGCCATCATTGTTGTTTGGCGGGCCCGGGCTGGATTCGAACCCGCCAGCTCAGGTGTATGTGGCTGGCGCCTTAGCCCGTTGAGCCACAGGCGCCGAGCCACTTTTGAATAAGTTTAGGGGAGAAAAGTCTATGTGTATGTGGAGAGAGAAAAAGCAAATGCAGTAAAATGCCAGGTGAGACCCTAACTGTAGGGTCAAAATTTTCTAAATAAAAAGTTGAAAAGCCACTACCACAAACTACCACTTCACTGGAAGTTCTATTAATGAGAATCTCTTTCATTATTCCAACTTTCTGGCTTGCTGCAAATGGTTGCTAGTAAGGGTCCATCCTTCCTATTTAAGAAAAGGAGAGAAAAACTGTACTGTCTCCATGCAAGCCACTAAAAGCCTGTGGTATATAAAGGAAGGAGGTGGGACTATTTCCCACTCAACAGCTGCTTCCCAGGAAGACGAATAATTCTTCACCAGGGGACAAAGTGCTCTGATAGCTCCCTTAGGGGCTGGCTTACTCAGCAATTGTGTCACCCTCAGCTCCAGCACTTGGGTCTTTTCCATCAACCATGGAGGCTGAACTGTATGTACATAGAAGTCACAAAAATGGGAACATGACTAAATTACTATTTTCTGTAGCATAAGAATATGTATTTAAAAAGTTACCTAAAATATACTACTCAGTCAGAGGTCTGTGTAGATTTCTCCCCTGAAGCATTTTCTCAATTTAATTTCCACTTAATGTGAGCTAATAAAGCATCTCTGAGAGCAGCTCACATACCTTAAATGTCTCTATCTTTTTTTTTTGAGACAGAGCCTCAAGCTGTCACCCTGGATAGAGTGCTATGGCATCACAGCTCACAGCAACTCCAATTCCTAGGCTCAAGCGAGTCTCCTGCCTCTGCCTCCCAAGTAGCTGGGACTACAGGCGCCTGCCACAACGCCTGGCCATTTTTTGATTGCAGCCGTCATTGTTGTTTGGCGGGCCCAGGCTGGATTCGAACCTGCCAGCTCAG
>CAUYRH010062286.1:0-16097 GCA_963574655.1 Perodicticus potto
CACAGGTGTAGAGACTGCCAATTCACCACTGCTCTCATCTCGCGAGCTCTCATGCTTGTTAGGAGAGCTAAATCCCTCTCCATGCCCTTTCCACCAAGGTGTTCCATTATTGAGCTATACAGGTATTTCTTATAACTCTCACTCCTCCTAGCCATAGGCTATATGGGCTGCAACACTGGAATTATTTTTATTTTTACTATTTTTAAATCAATTAATAGAGGAACATTTTTATATTTCTCTTTTAATTTCTAATATGGCAAATATCAATAGCTATAACTCACAATAGCAAAAGCTCTAGATCCTCGAAATGTTCAAGAGTATAAAAGGATCCTATGACCCAAAAGTTCGAGAACTTCTGTCCCAACTGAATAGTAAGCACTGACGTGAACACGATGGACTTGGTACCAGTCCCTCCGTAAAGAGATCATAATATCTGCATTTATTAGTAAAGTTCTACCAATAAACCCTGAAGAAAAGCAGTTAACTAAAAGGAATCAAGTCATCCCACTAGAAAAAGGGCAGCACCTGTGGCTCAGTGGGTAGGGCATCGGCCCCATATACAAGAGTGGCAGGTTAAAACCTGGTCCTGGCCAAACTACAACAAAAAAATAGCGTTGTGGTGGGCACTTGTACTCCAAGTTACTCGGGAGGCTGAGGCAAGAAAATCACCTAAGCCCAAGAGCTGGAGGTTGCTGTAAACTGTGTGACGCCACGGCACTCTACTGAGGGCGATAAAGAGAGACTCTGTCTCTACAAAAAAAAAAACAAAAAATAGAAAAAGGGAACTGTCCTTTCTATAATTTTATTTACACATTTAGAAGTTTCTAAAGTACAAAGAACATTAAAAAGTAACAACACCTACAAACAAGTAAAAGTTTAAATGTTACAAAAACCAAAAGAATTTATTATCCTCTTTGAGCCTAAATAATTGAGTAAAAATGGACTAGATCGTGCTTACCCCTACTCACTAAGGTATAAGCTTACAAACCTTTTCTTCTTCCAATGTCCTAATTATACTTAGAGCAAAATGAATATGAAATTATCATTTAATTTTTCATGGACTTTTATTTTCTATCTTTTTACTATTATATGGGGAATTACAAAAATGATGCAGTACTTAAGAAAATTAAGTCCCTTATTTGCCATTTAGTAATACTCTATTCAAAGGTATAATTTAGTTTCTAAGATTATTTGATTAATTAATCACTAAAAATTTTACAATTACCACACAACACACAATTGTCCTAACACCTGTACCATATAAGCCAAACCGAAACGACTATTACTTAACCCTTCTCTCTTACTGATAATGCGTAGCATTTCTTAAATGTACACATTCTCTGTAAACTACAACGTTAACAGAAAAACTTGGCATACTTCTATATATTTTGATAGTAGTATTAATGTCCATATTCCTTAACATATAAATTAATGTTTCCTAAAGTAAAACTTACAGAAATTCCCATACAGAGAACTCTAAAAAAAATTATGAGCATTATGTACTTTTTAAGACACCTTCTAAAATCAACAAAGACAGAAAAAGGAATTCTGTTGGTTGTCTGGGCTGAGACTAAGTCTACACTAATGAATAACTCACTTATATGGTATTATTCATTGTTTTTGTTAATACCAAAATACAGAAAAGAGGATAATTGTCTTAGCACAACAAATAAGTAAAGAGAGGTGATGGATGTGTTAATCAGTTCAATGTAAGCATTTCATTGTCTATCAATCAAATCAGTACACTGAACCCCATAAATGCATCAATGTACACAGCTATGATTTAATAAAGAAAAACAAAAACAAAAAAAAATACAGTAATATTCTAATTACCTTATTTACTTCATTTTCATGCTATTTACAATATTTCCTTTCAGTTTTATCAAACAGAAACATAGAATATATAGAGAGAGCAGAAATTTTTATGTTTCTTAAAATGTGTCTGATAAACTTGATCTGGTAACTGTGTATTAAGATATAATAAGATATTACTGGATGCTTTCTATCCTCAACTGCATAAAATTTACACTATTACCTACAATCCTTTTAAAGTAAGCAGTGTGATAAAATTTCTCTACGTTATGAAATCACCAACATTCATTTCACCAACACACAGAACTAGTCTCCAAAAGAATGTGAAAATGGAGGTGTCTATAAACTAGACCAAAACATGGAAACACACAAATCCTGACTTTTTAATAAGGTACAAATCAAGAAGGCAGAGGGTAATCAGTATAAAGAAGAAAAGGGAAGCTTTCCTAACACTTTGAGAAGGCAATACTACAAAGACTCATAATTTCAGTAGCAGCCACTATGCTGCCATAAAATTATTATTTATAACTATACAGTTCAAGGAGCCTTAAAAAGTCAAGCCATTCACTTAAGAAACAATGATTTAATATATGCATATCCTCAAACAGATTTTTAATATGGTTTCCATAGAGATTTACAAACAGTAATTATGACAGAAAAAAAGATTTTGATAAGTAGTAATTTATGACAGAAAAAGATTATTTTATTTCCTATGATAAAGACATCAATAAAGAAATTATAAGGAGTAAATTAATGGCAAATTTCTCCCACTGTAGCCCATTTCAACTATCTGATGTCAAAAAAAAAAAAAAAGGTTTTCTTTTTTTGAGACAAGGTTGTGTTCTGTTGCCTGGGCCAGAGTGCAGCGGCACAATCCTACTTCTCTGCAACCTTGAACTCCTACCAGCAATGTACAAAGGTTCCAACTTCTCCACAGCTACACTAACACCTGTTTTCTGTTTTTAATTTTGTTTGAAGTATCTCGTTGTGATTTTGAGTTACATTTCCCTAATAACAAGTAATGTTGAGCAACTTTTCATGGTTTTATTAAACATTTATATCTCTTTGGAGAAATGTCTGTTCAAGTCCTTTGCTCATTTTTGAATTGGATTGTTACCATTTTAGCTGTTGAGTTTTTAGAAGTTCTTTATATATTCTGGATATTAATTAAATATAACTATCTTGTTAAAACAAATCCTAACAAATTGCTATCTAAACGAAATTTAACATACCATAGAAAAGTTAGAAGTTAAATTATATTGAATGGTTTATTTATTATTAAGAGCAGACTGAAAATGTAATCTTTTCAGGTATGAATGCCAAAATCAAATTGTTTCAAAGTCATCAGTCTCCCCAAAACAATTGAGCAGTCTTGTTTTTCTACAAAGATCACAATGGTGGTCAAAAAAAATTTTTCAATTCATGATTGCTTAAACATAAAAAGAACCCCAAATTTACACGATTTGTACAAAATAAAATCCTGTTTTCCCAAAGACAATTTTACTACTATAGTAAAGCTAGAACTATTGTTTTTAATCTCTTCAGCATCCGAGTCGCCTTCTATGCCTCAAATCCTAAATAGGCAACCACTACTCCCCATTCTTAAGTCTCTGAGGCTCAGGTGGCTCCTGGGGTGACTACCTGATCTAACTTTGGGCAATAAATTTCACAGTGATTAAGTCAAGAATAAAGCATGAGCCCCAAAATAAGTCAGTGAGATTCAGTCCTAGAACATTTGCTGGAATTTTTAAGAAAGAGTTGTTTTCATAATTGCTAATCCTACATTATTGGTGGCCAGGTCCACCATGTCTAAGAAGGCACATCAGATAGTAAAGCTTCCACCTCACAGAGACTCAAGATGCTGGTGACAGTATCTGAACCTCTAGATACAGCAATGCCTTTCACATCAGGGTATTTCCTTGTACTTCCAGTATATGAATCAGTAAATTCCTTTTGTCCCACCTTAACTTCTTACTTGCTAGTCCTAACTAATATGTATGCTTTCCCATACAATTAGTTTATACTCATAGCCTTTAAATCTCAGTTGTCAGTGATAATTTTGATAACTCCCTGAGGTTTCTGTATCAGACATACGTATACATTATAAGAAGTCCATCATGATAAACACATTAATACAAAATTGCAAACTTGTTGTCCCCACAGTGCTTATTCATTTGCAAAGTATGATCTTAAAAAAATACAGAATCGATATCAGTATTAATAAATAGCTCTACAAGTCAGAATGTAAACAAACTTATAAAAAGTATATGAAGATATCCCATTTTTATTAAATCTGAAGAAACAAAATGCTCTTACCCATATATATACATATAGTGTATATATACATATATACACACACTTATTATACTATATAAGAAACTGTAAAATCACTACAAATAGTGGAATACAAGTATTCAGAAAAGTACAGGTGTAAGACGCTTTAACATAAAGGAAATGTAACATACTACAGAAAAATTTTCCATTAATTGTCTCCAGTGGCACAAAATATCTATTTTCACTTAAATTTAGGTTTTGTGTAAAAATATAGCCATATTAGCTGCCTTGAGTGACTGTAACAAATTACTACCAATTTGGTGGCTTTAACAACAGAAATTTATTCATCCACAGTTCTGGAAGCCAGGTCTAAAATCAGTTTCACTGGGCCAAATCAAGGTATTGGCAGTGCACTCTCCTTTGAGAGGTTATGGAGAAGGACCCTAGAAGTCTCTTCCAGGTTCTTACAGCTGCAAGCATTCCTTTGCTTCTGGCTGCATCACTCCGATCTCTGCTTCATGGTCACATTGCCCACTTCTTTTTTGTGTCTGTAAAATGTCCCCCTGCCTCTCTTAAAAAGATACTTGTGATTTCATTTAGGGACCACCCAGACAATCCAGAAAAATCTCTGTCTCAAAATCCTAAACTTAATCATACCTGTAACATCGTTGCCATACAGCAACATTTGCAGGTTCTAGGGATTATGATGCAGATATCTTTGGGGGGCTATTTTTCATCCTACCATAATATCCATAATATTTTCAAAAAAGGGTAACAATGTGGAAGTTACATGCATTTTATATTCTCAAACTGAATTATTTTCACAATGTTCTCTATTATACCAACATAAAAAACTCCAAATCTGTTATATTTTTTTAAAAAGGGATCATTAGACAGGGCACAGTGGCTTACACACTCTGGGAGGCCAAAGTAGGAAGAGCGCTTGAGTTCAGGAGTTTGAGACCAGCCTAAGCAAGAATGAGACCCAATCTCAACTAAAAATAGACAAATTAGCTAGGTGTTATAACTGCTGTGAGCTAGACTAACCCATGGCACTCTAGCACAGGCAACAGAGTGAGACTCTGTCTCACAAAAAAAATAAAAATAAAAAAACGGATGATGTAGACTATGGTAAGAAAGTATCTAATAAACATAGCCTTATGAAGTGACTTTTCTTAAACAAACTTAAAATACCATTCCTTAAAACTAAAGAGTTGTTTTCATGACAACCTATTTTATTCCAAATTTTAAAATTACTATAAAACTTTACCTCCAGATCCTAACTGCTTGTAGAATCTGTATTCCAAATGTAGCTGTGGTGCTCTGGATTTCATAGGCTCCTAATTTAAAAAAAAAAAAAAAAGAAAGATAATATTTAAGTTATTAAAGGATCACTAGACCCCAATTGCAACTGTTATATATTTTGGGGTTAACACTTATATTGTGCCATCTTTTCCTTAGATTAGACCCATATAAAAATCAACCTTTTGTTCAATATAAAGTAAAACCATAAAGATACATAAAGTTAAGTAGCAATTGGATCAAACAAGGGGAAAAATCTCTGATGTTTGAGTCCCTGACCCTGAAGAACACTATGCTCTGAACATTCACGACTAGGGAAATAGTGACCCTTGTATGTCTCTCCTGTTCCCAGAATTCACTCCAGAATGCACATTTCTCACACAACAATTGTAAGTCAAAGGGAAGTCACAGAAAAACAAGAAAGAACAAAGGTGATAATATGAAAACTGTGCTAGTAACCTGTCTTTTTAAATGTTTTTAACTGAGGTACAATGTACACATAAAACACAAGATCCATGAGCTTTGTAAACTCCATTACCCCTACAACCACCACACTGAACGATCTATGGATTATTTCATTTCCATCACCACTTCCTCACAGGTAATCCCTTTTTGCCTTTTTTACCTTTTAATTACTTACGTCTGTTGTTGGATTTCATCTAATCAGTATAGGCTTTATTTGTGTGTCAGATTTTACACCTATCAGCCAACATAAATGTTTTTGAAATATACACACACACATACAAAGACAACATGCACAGAAGCAACATAGATTTTAGATGTTAGAAATAATATTATAAGTAGGAAAACATCTATAGGAAACAGGAAAATTATAACATAGGTTAACAAAGGAAATTTAAATAAGAACCCACAAGAAAATATAACAAGGTAATAGAAAACTTCAAAAGGAACCAACAGAACTTGAAAAATAAAAATACAGTAAGAAAATTAAAAACTCAGTTTGTCAGGCTCGGCGCCTGTGGCTCAACGGGCTAAGGCGCCAGCCACGTACACCTGAGCTGGCGGGTTCGAATCCAGCCCCCGGGCCTGCCAAATAACAATGGTGGCTGCAACCAAAAAATGGCCGCGCGTTGTGGCGAGCGCCTGTGGTCCCAGCTACTTGGGAGGCAGAGGCAGGAGCCTCACTTGAGCCCAGGAATTGGGGGTTGCTGTGAGCTGGTATGCCACGACACTCTATCCAGGGTGTCAGCTTGAGGCTCTGTCTCAAAAAAAAAAAAAAAACTCAGTTTGTCAGCAGATTAACACAACAGAAGAGAGGATTTAGGAACTGGAAGGCAGACAGAAAAACCATACGGAAAGCCTGATGCAGTGGCTCACACCTATAATCCCACCGATCCAGGCAGCTGAGGAACAAGGATCAGTTTGAGTCTGGGAGTTGGCTGAAGTGAGCTATGACCATGTCACTACACTCCACCCTAGGTAACAGAAAGATAGCCCATCTCAAAAAAATAAATGAATCACTGAGTTAAATTTTAAAAAAGGATAACCACATAGAATGCATCATGAAGGAGAAAAAATAGAAAACAGAAGAAAAGATAAAGAGACCTGGAAAATACACTAAGAAGGTTTAGCATGTACTAATAATAGTCTCAAGAGGAAAGCAAAGAGAAAAATAAGCAGAAGCATTAAGTGAAGAAATAACTGCTGTAAATATTCAAGAAATGAAGAGGAATGTGAATCCTAAAAAGGATAACTAAAAAGAAATTTATACCAAGATACATTATAAGGAAATGTAAGACTTTGATCATCAACAAAATCTTCAGATAAGCAACTGTTAATCCCACTGGAAAACTTATAATCATGAAGATTATTTTTAGAGAAAAAAAATGAGCTTAATTTGTGACAGATACTGTGCTGTACTTAAGAGCACAGATAATGAAACTAAATTATACGGGGTATGAATCTTGAATCCACGCCTTACCAGTTGTGGGACTTTTAGCAAGTTACTTAACCTTTCCATACTTGTCAGTTTCCTTATCTGTAAAATAGGGCTAAAACTTTACCTTTCTCATAATATACATACAGTACTTACAACACACACTCAGTGCTACATTACCTATAATTCTTCAGTTAACTCTCTAAAAGTACATAACCTTAAGACGTAACAAAAATATGAAAAATTAAACATATAACTTACTCCGTCTAAAAATAAAAACCAGATCTGACTCGGCTGTTTCAGCTTTATTCCAGTACCTTATGTTATCATAACAACATACGTGGTCTAACAAAGGTCACCTTATGACAGGCTAGCATTTTCATTATTCATGTAGGACTGAACATCACATACCTGCAAACAACTACATGAGGGTTGTGGTGGAGGTCAAACTGACAAATTATCCTGAAACAAACTATCAATCTAAATACGGATAATGTTAGACCAATGTAAAAATCTCTGTCAGAGATGATGAAGCTGAAAATAGTCACTGAAATCTGCTCTCCAAACACCATGTTATCAATTAACACCTTTATTTGTACCACAATACAAAAACCAAATAGCACTGAAAGTGTATGGACATAACATTTTCAAGTGATTGATAGAATGGCAGATTTTGACAAACAAAAAAAAAGTATAAAGAAATAGCAAACTAAGTAATAAACTATGGTTCAACAATCTCTGAAAGTTTTTCTGTCCTTGCAACACATTTTTTGGATGAAGTTGAGGAGAACATTACTAGTACACTCCAACATCAAAATATTAAGAGACACAGATCCAAAAATATTCCCAGTTCCTCCAAAGAACACTGAATAATCATAATTATTATATGTAGTGCCAATCATTGTGCTTTAGAAAAGGATAAATAAGAGCAGAGGAAGAATTCCAAAAAAGGAGAAAAGTAAGGAGATAGTGACATGGCACAAAAATAAACTTTAAAAAGTGATATATATGTGTCTACATAAGAAGGCTGAAAGATGACATAACAAATGTTTACTAAGTATCAATGCGTATGGACAAGGTAAATACGTTACAAATCTGAAAATAACAGGACCTAAGAGTCACTACTTTAACCAGGAAAACAGACAAGGGTATCATAGAGCAGCAGCTCCTACTTTGACACAAGGGTTCATCTCCCTTGACGTGTAAGATAAATATCATTCACATGCAGAACACGCTCCCTGAGTAGAGCTGCTCACTACAAGCTGCTGTATCAATACCACAAGGCATCCTTCCACCCTGCATGCCACCGCCACCCCCGATGCCACACAATGCCTAGGTTCAGGACCCCTTGCCTAGTACCTGAGAAAAGGAAGAATGTCAAAGAAATTAAAGAGGCCTCCCTATTAAGATTCATATTCACTAACTCCTCTTGTCCCAATTTCATACTCACCATCGAACCTTGTAATTTTAACTTGGCTTTCTATATAGATCAGCCTATAGGAAAAAATTGGGGCATTCTGGACCTATAATAGTAAAATACCTTACTATAAATTAGAAATTCACTTTGCTGAATATTTACATCTCTGGGATCTTGATTATGTGAATCTACCTCCAAGAAACAGTGGCAATCTTCATGAGATGAGCTAAGCAAATTTTGCATTATAAAGCCCCAAACCAGACTTTAATAGATGAAATGCCAGCCTGTCATCTAGGTAAAGCCAGTCTGAAGTCACATGTCAGCCAACCAAGTCTCTGTTGATGGTATCACAACTCCACAGGCATCTTTATTTCCCAGTGAAATAAACAGCATTGATCACACAAACTTAGTCTGTACGCACAAAGATACTTAAAATTAAGTAGTAGAGAGTTTCATTTCATCCAAAGTTTTCTACTGCCTCCCACTTGCCTCTTCTCCTACCAGCCCCTCCTTTATATATTTATTTCACATTATCCTAATAACGGAGGTTATATTGGCAGAGAAAAGGTTGGCAAAAGAACGAAACCATACTAACCCTCAGGAAAACCTGGCTGTCAAACCAAACAGAAAAGCTGCGCCAGAGGGAAGTGTATCTTTTAAAAAGAATTCTAGATCCCAATTCTTCCAATTCCTGGATCCCAATTCTTCCTATTCCTGGATCCCAATTCTGCCTGGCAGCTGTCATAGTAGGCACATTTAAGACTTGAGAATAATCTCGGAGGAGTTTGGTTCCCTCCATCCCCTACCACATCAAACATTTCTGAATACCTGAAAGTCAAGCAGTAGGTCAGCTTTACCATATGTGTATGTCCATAGAAAAAGAAATTTCAGAAGCTACCTGGGAATATGTTTTCAAAGAACATAATCATAAATACAAAACTACTTTTGTCAAAATATTTGAATCAGAAGAATAAATCTTGCTTTCTAATTTTTATCTAATTAAAAATCCTTCCTGAAATTAAAAACCGTGCCAAATTCAAAAACTCAATTCTATAAGACTGCTAAAGAAAAGGGATTGAATTGTTATTCACAGGAAATCACAAATCTCCCACACATTAGCATATACTTGAAGGGCATATCGAGTCAAGAGTGTTATAACAAAAGATCAGTTATGCATAGCTTTTCAAACAAACACCCAAGTCAACAACAAAAAAAAAAAGTTAATAATTAAAGAATTAACAAGAAAGTAATTAAGAAAAATTAAGAAACATGAACTTACCAGTTTAATTGCCACATATTCATTTGTGTATAAATTTTTCCCTTGAAAAAGAAAAAAAAGTCAGATTCCACCAATAATTAACTTTAAAAGATATATTATAAAACTGTACTCTGAACAAGAAAGCACACAATACATTTAAATAAAGCATAATTTTGTGTGTCTATTTAGCAAAAAATTCAATAACAAACCAATATTTAAATTTATAATCAACTCAATTTTGCATTTAGTATTTCATCTGGATACAGAGTATAAAGTGATACTAATAAGCACTTTAGCCCACATACAAAAGTAGGAAGATTCTGATTTTGTTAGAATATTGTATACAACTTAAAAAGTAATCAACAGTCAAACATATGCTAAAAAATTTCAAAACCAAAACTTTTGTAATAACAGGAATACAAAATTCCTCTCCCAAACACCATCTTACTTTAAATCCTTCATTATTACGGAATATGAACTTATTCGGAATCACATTTAATTCAGGATATATTAGTATGTCAAATACATGTTTAAAATCCGAAATACATTAAAAATGAAATAAGAAAGTTATTATTCATATGTTCAACAAGTGACTGAGAAAAGCTAGCTAACTACTTTGAGCGGAAAAGTGGTTATGAGCACCTCACCTCATGAACAAATTAATTCAAAATATTTTAATAGTTAAATATAAGCCATAAAACAAAAAAAAATTACCATCCCTATGTCCCCATATATAGGGGTATTATGGCTTTCTGAGTGTAAGAAGATAAAAAGAAGACGATCAGAAGATTTTACATAGATTTGATATATATTCCAAATTCATTCATGTTGGAAAGAAAACCACATACTAAGTGCAGGTATAAGACAAACCAGAATAGAGATTTAATACACGTACCACTGACATGTAAAAAAATCAAACTGTAGTAAACTTTGGCATTGGCAAAATAATCTAGAAAATTCCACTGGGCCAGCATCTGTAACCCAAGCAGAATACTAAGGGGAATTTCCGTAGCAAGGACTATATGAAGACAACTTAATGTATAATACATGTCTTTGTAAGTGTGTTTTTAAAAATGAAAAACAGCACAACACGTGATTCTGAATTTCCAGTATGTTTTTCAATTAGCATGTATTACTTCTGTAATCAGGAAAAGAGAACAATGCCAGATATTTTTTTCCAACCATGACAGTAAATGGCCCTGGTCACACGGGCTACTGAACACAGAAGAGGCGATTGTCAAATTTGATACACGTGGTTCTCCAGCATAACACCCCTAACCTCCAGGCAAAATTTCAGCCTCAGATGTGTTGCCACTTTTTATAAGTTTATTCATATACACGTTATAATTCTCTTCTGAATGTTGTCCTTACGGTATAAAAATAAGTGAAAACAAAGAAAAAAAACAACATTCATAACAATGCTAAGCAGCATAGGTCTCATAAACTCAATATAGTTGGCATAAGGATGGAACTCAAGATAAGAACCCTGAATACCTTGGATGCTTGCTCTCTGGTCTGTGTCACACAAAATAAAAATAAACCGTTTGCTTAAAACCACTATATTTGAGTTTTTTGTTACATTATTACAGTCTATTCTTAATTATCACATTTTTCAGATGGATTTTATAATATGCTTCAGTCAGAAGTAGTTGAAAACCAATAAACATAAAAATGATGAATCTACATATTTATTTAATATATACTTTAAGGGCTACACAATTTTCAACAAAACAATTCTCAACCATGAATAAAAGAAAGAGAGTTATGAGCTATGTGGGAATAGGAAAAGAAACAAAAATAAGGTATGTGATGGAAGCTCTTGTGGTACACCTAATTATTTCAGAAGTTGTAATATCTCATTCCAGACAAAAGTGATACATAACATCTTTGCACTACGTTCTTTTATGTGATGGTTAATCAGTTACAGCCTCAAGAGTACACGGAAAGGCTCAAGAAAAAACTAAGTTTTTTCTCAAAAAACTGAGTTTTTTTATACTCACAAGTCCTTGGGGGGAGGGGTCGCACTGACTACCACACAGGGCCACAGGGGATGCACCACGTTTGATTAGGTGACCAATACAGAAGCAAGTGCAGAGTTAAACTAAAGCCTTTACTGGGGTTAAGGACAAGGCAAGGTAAACAGTTTAGGATTCCTAGTCTGAATAATTCCAGTGACCCCTGAGTATAGGGATGGTTTCCAGTTGCCTGGTACACGGCTCTTGGACAATCAAGGCAAAGAAATATTGCCTCCTGGGTGCATTGACCAGATAGAAAAAGTATAGCTGCGAATTGGTTAGTTCTCATGTCAAAGGCATGATGAGCCTTTTACTAACTCTTAAGAATTGGCTAATCCCAGGAGGGGCAATCTCTCCCCAGCCACAAAGGTTTTGTAAGATATCCAAGTACCTTAAGACACAGAAAAATTTAAAAATACATGGGCAAAGCCTGTGGCTCAGTGAGCCAGCCCCATATATGGAGGGTGGCGGGTTCAAACCCGGGCCGGCCAAACTGCAACAAAAAAATAGCCGGGCGCTGTGGCAGGCACCTGCAGCCCCAGCTACTTGGGAGGCTGAGGCAAGAGAATCGCCTAAGCCCAAGAGCTGGAGGTTTCTGTGAGGTGAACTTCACAGCACTCTACCAACGGCAACAAAGTGAGACTGTCTCTAAAGAAAAAATAAAAATACATACAATACAACCTTATATTTTAGCTGGCTATGTTGGGTGTCATTCGGTGCAAGGCAAAAACAATCCCGGGAGTTTTGACTGTCTAAACTAGAAATACATATTCCAGTACATTTCCAGAATGCAAACCTTACCAACAATACATAAAGATAAAATAAAACCACAAATACAGACGGACCCTAACTTACAATGGTCTGACTTAAGATCTCTTTTTTGTTTGTTTTTTGCTTTTTTTTTTTTTTTAAATTAAGTCATATACACATAGATCGTGAATACATTTATGCCTATGTGGGGTACAATGTGTTGATTTTGACTTAAGATTTCTTAACTTTATGAAGATGCAAAAGCAATACACATTGACTTTAAATGCTGTTTTTTTTTTTGAGACAGAGTCTCAAGCTATTGTCCTGAATAGAGGGCTGCGGTGTCATAGCTTAATAACAACCTCAAACTCTTGGGCGTAAGCGATTCTCTTGCCTCAGCCTCCCAAGTAACTGGGTCTACAGGCACCTGCAACAATGCCCAGCTATTTTTTGGTTGTAGTTGTCACTGTTGTTTGGCAGGCCCCGGACCAATTCGAACCCACCAGATCCAATGTATGTGGCTGGCACCCTAGCTGCTGAGCTACAGGCGTTGAGCCTAAATGCTGAATTTTGACCTTTTCCTGGCTAGCTGTAGTTCCCAATCACACACAATCAACCACACAATCCCTAGAGTAAGCGATCAATATTCTGTTATAGTGCCCTGCATCGCCAGCATCTTTTGAATATTGTGTTTTCTGTCTTCACATCACAACATGTCTACAAAATATCCACTTTCAACTTACAATATTTTAACTTACAATAGGTTTATCAAGATGTGGTCCCATCATAAGTTGACGAGCATCTCCACATCAATTCATCATTATAAAATAAAAAAAGAGTCCAAACAAAAATGAAACAGTTTTTTTTAATCTCAAGGCCAATTTCTGTTTTAATTACCTATAAGAGTTGTTTCAACAGTGGGTAGTACAGTTTCTCCTTCAGGTGTTTGTACAAGGGGGAATATTTTGACTTGTGCGTAAGGTTGCAACTCTAATTTAGTACCTAAGAGGTCTAAAGTTTTAAATGCACTGGAACATATGAAACTGTCTTCTACAAAAATAGTTGTGCAGCCCAAAGTATTGAGAGCACCTTTGTTGACAAGTCACTCACCTATAACATGTATACCTGCTAGTCTTTTTTACTCAATACTAAACTAACCACAAAAAATTTCAATACTAGTAACCAAATGCCAGATGTTCAGATGTGTCTATTAATGAGGTTTTAAAGAAACCATTTTAAAAATCCAAACTAGCTTTTAACATTCACATTTGGTTATCCAGGTATAAAAAGGATAACACTCACAATAACTTTTTCTTAACCAAAAAACTATCTGAGGCCTTTAAAAAAAAAAAACAGTAAAATATTCCCTTAGTAGTTTATGAAAATGGAAAAATAAAATGATTAAATTAGCTCTACGTGTACATATTATGTATTATAAATATACATAAAATGCAGATCATAACTATATTTAAATAAATTTATGTAAATATACACACATGTATGTATATACCAAACACCCATAGATAGATTAAACAGATAAACAGAGGTAGCTATACTAAGAAATCACCCTATTTCTATTCCTGTTTATTCACAAACTGCAAAAAAAAAAGGGGAGGAAGGATGCGCTACTTCTTTTTCAGTATACAGTAAATACAATGAAATCACATTTGACTTCTGCAACTACCACAGATGTGCAACATGACTTGTATTCATCTTTTGTTAATCAGCGTATAGTTAGTATTACAATTTTAATAGTTTTTTCCTTTCTTATAATATGCATACATTTTTTTGGCACCCTCTGTAGTTTCAGTATGTGGTACACGTAGCTTCTAATATCGCCCTGGTTAGAATGGTCTACTAAATCACACATATACATATACATATGTATGTATAAGTATTTATGTGTGTGAATATATTTTGAAATAAATTACATGAAATAAATTTTGAATAAAAATGGCCAAAGTACTTTCCTTTTGTTTCTCTCTCCTCCTTTCTCCCCCTCCTCTTTCCTACTCTCTCTCTCTCCCCTCCTTTTCCCTCCTCCTTAATGCTGCTCTGCAGCATCCCTCACCAATAAAGACCTTTCATACAATAAAATAAAAATGGCCAAAGTATAGCACTGATCTTTTTACGTTATCACCCAAGTTTAATACTCATAATGACCTAGGAAGTAGAAATAATCCCACTGTAAAGTGGAGGAATGTGAGGCCCTAAGTGATTAAGTGACCTATGTATTCCATAATGACAGAGACTGTTTCTATATTTTTCCAGTGTATTATTGGTGCCTAATCATGTCTGGTACTTGACAGACATATAATAAGTAATGGATGTATGTTGTTGGAAGTTATATAAAGAATAATAGTTATAAACAAGTAAAGAAAGTTTTCTCTAACTCTAAAATCAGAAATATTTTAAGTATTTCCAAGTAGCTAATATAATATCCTTCAAAAAATAAAGCGTAAAACATTCACCCTTTCAAGAGTCTTCCAGCACATGTTACAACTATGTACAAAGTCTATCATTGTCTTTTATTGGCTTGCTTCGTTCAATTACACAAAAACTAATAAGACAGAGGCGTCATCACAAAGTAGGGTGCTTCACAAGATAAAAGCAGAAGTGGCTGAGTAGATAAACATACAACTGGATTCATTTGGGGGAAGAGGGTGGGATCTAAGGAAAATCGTCAAGTCAAATTTTCTTTTTGCATCTAAAGGTCCCACTCTTGGTGGTCCATTAACCAGAACTGTCATGTGACTTCTATATAACCATGCCACCTTCGTCTTAACCAGAACTGTCATGGTATCTCAATAGTGATTCCTATATAACCATGCCACCTTCTTCTTGTTTCTTTTCAATGCAGAAAGTCATATCTCTACTGTATTAGGGGTTAAAAGACCTATTTTTGATCCTGAATATGTCATTAAGTTGCTAGGGACATATGACAAGTAACTTTCCCCTCACTGAATTTTAATTACTTTAAATGTAGAGCTAAGAGGTTTAATTAAAAGATTCCCAAATTTATCTGACTATAATAACCAGAGTCAAAACTCTGAGTCCCTTCTTAAGATTATAGACTCTAGAACCCCACCCTATGGGGAGTGATGGAGCAGGAAGGGTGAATGTAAATTGCATTAATTTTATGACATTTCAATGTATTAACGACTTTAATTTATTAGGAACTATTTCTGCCTGCTGAGCCTTTTTATTTTTATTTATTTTTATTTATTTTTTAAATACATGTATTTTATTATTCTTCATTACATTATTTCCCTCCCCCCACCCCTCCGTGGTAAGACAGAATTGATTTACAGAAAAGAATACAGAAAACACCAAAGCTCCTGGTAGAGGGAGAGATTTCAAGTGGGGAGAGAG
>CAUYRH010062287.1:0-16693 GCA_963574655.1 Perodicticus potto
TGTCTTCATATAGTGATTAAAAGGCCATGAAGGCTATGTTAAATAGTTCAATGAAAATATTTCAGATTGCATATGAAGTCAGCACATTGTGCCCCATGATTGCACCAATGTACACAATTATGATTTAATAAAAATAAAAAAAAAGAAAATAATATTTCTGTAATAATTACAATCTGTATATTTTCAATGAATTTCCAGTTAGCTCATCAAAATGTTTTGCAAGAAGCTGCCTGATACTGCTGGGAGCCCTATGAGCACTTCCCCCAAACCATTTTCTATTCTTTCTGTATCAGGAAATAACATTCTGCCAAGTATAAAAGGAACATGAGCCTCCAAAAGGGGCTGAGATTGTAGAGTCTCAAAGCTCAGATGGATCTGAACTTAGCCAAATATGTTGTCCTTTCCCTGGTCTGCCATGTTGCCAGCTGGTAGAGTTAGTTCAGTTTTACTGTTTAAAGTTTCCTTTTGGGCTAATAAATATTTCTAAAATATTGTATTGCTTTAGAGCTCACGCTATGGCAATGTAAATCAATTCCCACCTTTATTATATGCGTATGTGATTTTTACCCCTACAAAAATTCCATTGAGATATTACAGGCCTTATATTGGCTAATAATAGACTATGGTGGTGGTCTGCTAGAAATTACTATGGGTGGGATTCGGGAGAGAGAAATTGTCATCACTTAGGTTGAATTCATAGAAAAGATGGAAGTTGTTGTTTGTTTTTTTCTAGCTGGGGATGGATGAACTTCACATATTCTAGGGAGCTGTAGGTCAAGTTAACAGTCCTTCATGTCTTTCCAGTGGATAACTGTCTTAAGACAGCATCTCTTGGGAAAGGAAAGTCTGGGAAGTAAAAAGACCAGAAGCTTGTCCTCAGAAGGTCAGAAGTTGTTGGGACAAAGCTGAGTAACTGAAAAACTGTGGACTTCAACATCTGTGATAATTAAGAATTTACTGCTCCTGCCTGCAAACTGCATGCCCCAATAAGCAGTAAAATAATGTGTCTGTCTGCCATAATCATTTTATAAATATTAATGCAGCTTTGAGAAATTGGGACCTAATTTTAAGTGTTGCATTATATTTGTAAGTGCATATTTTAATTATGGCCATAAAACATTGATTAGTCAAAATTTGCTGCTGTTTTGTGAGTTGGGAGCCAGACATGTTTGTAATAAGGAGCAGTGTCTGAGGTATGCTATTTTAAGGCAAGGAAATGAGCTGAGAGTCAGTCAACTGAAAGACCATTTGAATGTTTATGAGAGTGTATGTTGTCAGAATTGAACATGACTTGTCCATGCAACTCAGGTGCACTGGGTCTCCCTCTCTGGCCTGCTTTCGGGTAGCGTTACCATCATTTTGGGAGGTAAGAATGTTTCCTCTAGGAAGAAATTTGAAATGGTCAAAGTGCAAATGAAATCAGTATGTTACTTGAAAGGTGTAATGGGATGAATTGAGTCCCCCTAAAATGTATACAATGAAGCTCTAACTTTCATGAGATTGTATTTGGAGACAGGACTTTTAGATGATAATTAAGAAATGAAGTCATCAGATCAGGGCTCTACCCCATAGTTTTTGTGGCCTTATAAGAAGAAGAAAAAAAATCTCTCTCTCTCTTTCTCTCTTCACTATGAGGACACAGTGAGAAGGCAGCTGTCTGTAACTCCAGGAGAAAGCCCTCACCAGTCAGCAACCCTGCTAACACCTTGATTTTGAGCTTTCCAGCCTCCAGAACCGTGAGACAATAAAAGGCTGTTGTTTAAGCCACCCAGTCTCTAGTATTTTTTTGTTTCAGCCCAAGTAGACTAAAATAAATGGACTTGCTGGGTCAGGGCAAAAGCTAATTGGAGACAAGGAGAAGCTCTCTAATTGCCCCAGGTGTCATGCTGGGAATGAGCCAAAGTATAACAGTGATGGCTAAGAGGGACAGGAAAGAGGGACAAGTTAAGCCAGAGTTTGATAGGTTCTGCAGATGCAGGAAGTAGAGGGAGAGGAGCTGAGAGAAGAGGACGTGGACCTCCTTCTAAGACACAGGACGGATCCAAAGGTGCAGACATGGTAGAATCTCCACCTAAAGCATTAAAGACCAAGCTTGATGAATTATAACCCATGGGTCTTTTCTTTTCATTTCTGCCTAGTGTTATTCTCTCCATGAATGTGAATAACCTTAGACCATAGAAATTCAATGTATACAGAGTTTAGTGGGTATCAGAAGACTGACTCTGACACTGACAGCCACAGAGATGCTGGCGTGACGAACAACTTAATGTCCCCAAAGTTGAGGATCGGCTAAAGAAATGATTATACAGAGGCACACGGTCTTAGGAATCAGATTGCAAGGTTCACATTGATATTTGTTAGGTAATAAAATACGACCTAAGAAATATCCATATGATATGAGGGTGTCAGGTGTAATCAAAACATTTTTATTTTTTACTTTATTATTTTTTGAGACAGAGTCTCACTTTGTCATCCCCAGTGGGGTACCCTCCTGTCACAGCTCACAGCAAGTTTAAACTCTCAGGCGTAAGAGATTGTCAGCCTTCCAAGTAGCTGGGACTACAGGTGCCCTCCATAATGCCCAGCTATATTTTTGTTGTTGTTGTCATTGTTGTTTAGCAGGCCTGGGCTGAGTTTGACCCACGAGCCCCAAGGGAATGTGGCCGGCTCCCTGTGCACTGAGCTATGGGCACCAAGCCTATAATCTAAAAATATTTAAAGGGACACACATACATGTAAACAAACACAAAGGATGAAGACACATACCCCCAATGGCGAAAAAAAGTTATTCTAATTTTTTTTTACCATGTATTTTTTTAATTAAATCATAGCTGTGTACAATAATACAATTATGGGGTACAATGTGTTGGTTCCATATACAGTCTGAAATATTTTCTCCGAACTGGTTAACTTAGCCTTCATGGCATTTTCTTAGTTATTGTGTTCAAACCCTTATAGTCTATATTTAGTAAACTTCACCTGTACCCTTCTAAGAGGCACCCTAGGTGTGGACCCACCCATCATCCGCCCTCCACCTTTCCTCCCCCTCCCTTCCCCTCCCCTGCCCCCTTCCCCATATTCTTGTACTGAGATTGGGTTATAGTTATAACTTAGTTTCATATTAGGGCTGAGTACACTGGGTACTTTTTCTACCATTCTTGGGATATCTTGCTAAGAAGAATATTTTCCAGCTCCATCCATGTAAACATGAAAGAGGTAAAGTCTCTCTTTCTTTACAGGTACATAGTATTCCATGGTGTACAAATACCACAATTTATTAATCCATTCATGATTCGAGGGGCACTTGGGTTTCTTCCATGACTTAGCAATTACGAATTGGGCTGCAATTTACGCAGGTGGCTTTTATGACATTTTATCTAGAATAAATATATCTTACTTTGAAATGAGAATAAAAATAGCTCTATTATTTAAAAAGGACAAAATATTTATCAGAGTAAAGAGTCAGTTGGTTGACAGGTTGCCACAGAAGGCATGGTTAGTCTTGCTTCTGCTGTTTCTCTAGATTTTTCGGATGCTTTTGAGTTCTTGTGTTTATATAATATTGCGATGGAGGGTAAGGCTAAGCAGAATGTGTTTTATACTACTCCCAAATCCCTCTCTCCACACAAAACTGGCTAGTGTCACCAATTTTATTAGTTCATGGCTCCACAAGTCACAGCACTCAATTTTTTTTTTTTATCCACGTTCAAACAGTGGACAGGGTAAAAAAACAGGACAGCTCAATAGCCATGTAACCCCATGTGCAGCCACAGAAGACAACCATATTTCTCACAGACCTAGTGATTTCAGGGCGGGAGTTAGGGTCTCAATTTCAGGACAGTCTCTGAGCACTTATACATCTTTAAGATATGAAAGGAGTCGCTGGTATTTCACCAAGGAGCGGGTATTCTTTCTGTGAGATGTAAGATTTTTGATGTGGAAAAGAAGTGGAAATTTTTGTTAGTAGCTGTTGGGAGCTGGGCAGAGAGAGGGGCAGAGTGTATCATAATCTGAAAAAACTGGCAATGTGTTGAAAATGAATATGCTAGCTATATCCATCAAAAATAGCAAAAATAGCAATGATCTAATTAAAAATCCTTAAATAAATACTACTGTCTACCATTAGCAAATGTGAGAAAGCAGCTTTTGTCCTCTGAATTCACTCCTTGTTGTCTGTCTACCATAACCTAAGCTCATTTTGAAAGTGCTTCTGTTGCATTATTTGTGACAAGATGACAGTTCTCTGCCAATAGCTAGCGCAGACATGCCGCGTTCACGTGTCACACAAGCTGACATTGTCACCAAACTGGGAGCACCGTGTCTCATGAGACTTTGCAAAGCTAGAAATAATGACAGCTGTCAACTCCCACGGAGATGAGAAATTTACCTCTCTATGATAGGAATCTGAAAAGTTGCTGTTTTGTTGGTTTGTGGTTAAGAGTCATGCTGATTAGAGTTTAGGAAACAGAAGAGTAGCTCCTCCGCTCCCGGGGCACACTGAGAGGTGTCAGGGATCTAGTCCTTACTGCCTCATGTTGGATCTAATTTGGGAGGCGTGGAATTACTCCTGAGGAAATTCCAGGTGCCTCTGAGGAAGCTAAGGGTGCTGAGTCAGAAACCAAAGAGAGGTGGAGTGAAATCCCCGTTTCAGTTGGGAGACTCATTCTTCTGTAGTTTTAATTTGGTTCAAGTAAAACAGGAATAGGCTCAGCGCTCGAGTAACTTGAATAAATCTGAACTGAATGTTAAGGGTCATGATAAGGTAAAATAAATAAAGAGAATAAACATGTCTCACTGATGGCCTGTGATATTAAGAGATCAAAGTGGTTTTACTATTCTCTTCAAAAGTTTCCTGTAATATATGATTACAGCAGTTAAAGAATAGACTTCAAAAAAAAACTCCAATAGACAGAGCTTTATCAGAGATGGGCACCATTCAAGGCATCTGGGTTTAGCTACCAAATTCCCTGGTGTTTTGAAAACTATCCTTAGAGAACTTTTTTCTGGGGCTGAAGACACTTACCTAGTGTTTCACGAAAATCCAAAGACACCCTTCAGCTCAGTGCCTTGAAATCTATTCCTGTCGATGGCTGGTGATTCCAGGTTGCCCTTCCTGTGCTCAGGAGCTGACTTTTAGCGATGAGGCCGTCCACCAGGTGCCAGGTTTCTTTTCAAAGTGCGCAGGAAACCGAAAAGCAGATTCAAATCTCATAAATCTATAATTTGTATATGTATCACCTATGGAAATGTAGAGACATATTAAAATGGTAATTTAAAATTGATGAGTTGCCTGAAATTTAGGGTTTATGATATTTGATACTGAGGTCAGATAACCAGGTAAGGGCCTGAATGAAATGGGCTCCACTCAGCACCTAGAGCAAAGGTATTTACAAAGTTCTGTCTTGCATTTGTGATCTTGGTAAGTAAGACTGTAAACCAGAAATCACTAGTGAGTAGATGGAGAGCATATCTGAAATAGTCCATAGACACTGGGAGACCCAGAAACACAGAAATCACTGCATGCTCTTCACCAGGGACGAGAGGTGGCTGGTTGTTCACAGGTTTTGAAAGACCTGGGGTGATAATGGTGATTCTGCTAGTGCCTTCTACCCTAGGCTAAGCTACACATGTTCAAAATCTCCAGCTCCCATAACACCCTGGTCTTGTTCTTTTCAAGGTATAGCAAAGAGGGTGGATTTGCATTAGACTCTTCCTACCAGAATTTCCATTTGAAAATTTCTATTAAGTTAACACATACCCTTAGAGATGAGTCACTGTGAGAACATTTTTGCTGAAGATTTACCTTGAATATTCTCTGCATTCTGTTTTTTCTTTAAAAAAGCACCTGTTTGTTTGAGTGAAGGTCTAGGCTAGGATATCTCCAGAACAATAAGGGTGCCATTTTAGAATAGATTTACCAAAAACTAGAATTAATTCAATTTATCATAGTCACCTGTTTAAGAGAGAGAATGCTTTTTCTAGACTAATATGGTGGAAATACAAACACTGCTTTGGCCCAGAAGGTGAGAGTCTCTATAATCATGAGTCCTGTGTTAAAAAGAGAACTCTTTCTCCATGTATATGGTATGCACAGATACCCATAATTTCCAAACAGGGAAGCAGCCTAGAAAATAATGGAAACTTTGACACTGAAAATTATATCATGTATAGGTTCATAATCAGAACATTTAACGCACATGAGGAGGTTTCATGAGGTGGAAGGGGCAAAAACAAAGGCATGCCTTCTTTTAGAGTGTTTTATATTATACTCCAATTAGAGGGAAATGACAAGAGGAAATATGACTGCCAGATTAAAAAAAATTTACATTGAAAAATCTATACACATTGAAGGTTCAAGTGTGAGAGCTTTACTTTGCTTGATCATCCTTTTTGCCCTTGAAAGGCTTCAGACTTTTTTTTAAAATTTAATACAGGGACTATATATATACAGTAACACCAAGTTTTTAACAGCTGTATTTTCTCCCTTTGCTATCATAATTATGGTCTCATTAAGATCCCAATAAAAAGTCAAGGAAAACTGTCTTTTTTTTAAAGGAAAACAGAAGTACCCACAGTGTCTCTCTACCAACATGCTACGCTTTTAAAATATTTGCATTTGGAATTCCTCACTGCAAATATTCTCCAACCAAAGGTAAATATAACACTTAGATTACTCCCAGAAGAACATTCCTTCTGCTATTAATACCCTCAATTCAAATCTTTTTGCAAGTCTGTATAATTTTACTGTATGTACTTTATCCTGCAGTTTGGCAGGCTGTGTTAGGAAACGCGATGCATCAGAAATGAATAGAAAGAGGCATCTCTTGCCTGAGTGACTAATTTTTTCTCTTGGCTCTCCATTTTATAAAACAGCCCGTTTGGAATATCAGATTCATGAAGACAGAGTCTTTAGTTAGAGAAGAGTAAAGATAGGCCTGCCCAAAAGAAAACCCCAGGCACAGACACATTGAATCTGTTTCAGATTTCAGTAGATTACACTAAATTAGGAAAAGTAAATATATGTATTGAGCTTCCCCTATTTTTTTTTTAATGCGCTATCTTTTCACAGTTGACAGGTACAACCTTCCCCTCATGGCCAGTGATGTGTTATATCTTAAGGTCTTTAAACCTCTTGCTCTGGAATCAGCAGTTCCTCGTGTTACTCTATGAAGTTTTCCTTTCTAATTGCAGGTTGTTTACTTGTTGGCCCATTACCTGAACTCCCATGTTTGTGCGTGTGTGTGTAATTAATCCAAGCTAAAGAATTGTGAACATTATTTCAAAGTGGTTTACAATACCTCCACCGAGAATAGTGCAAAATAAGATAGTTTAAAGCCTTATTACAAACAGGATGATTAAATATTTAGAGTCCCATTCCATACCTCCTTGGGGGCTCCTATGTGCTACATAGGACAGGTCACCCCTGAAGCTGACCCACAGCAAGAGTTTGCATAAAAATAAAGAAAGTAGTAATAATGAGAACATTGGTAGCATTTTACAGAGAACGCAATGATTGAGGGCAAGACCGAGATGGTTAAAGGTTGCAAAGTGAATGAAAGTAAGGAAGTATAGTCAGTAAACACAAATCTTTTATTTATTTATTTATTTTTTTATTTATATCTGTATTTTTAGTAGCTGGAACTATAGGCGCTTGCAACAGCACCCTGCTATGTTCTTGTTGCGGTTTGGTTTGTACCCACCACCCTCGGTACATGAGGCCGGTGCCCTACCCACTGAGCCACAGGTGCTGCCCCTAAATTTTTTTTTTTTTTTTTAGACAGAATCTCAAACTGTTGCCCTGGGTAGAGTGCTGTGGCATCACAGCTCACAGCAACCTCCAACTCTTGTGATCAATCAATCCTCTTGCCTCTCTTTTGCTATTTTTAGTAGAGACAGGGTCTTGCTTTTGCTCAGGCTGGTCTTGAAACCATGAGCTCAAGCAATCCACCCAGCTCGGCCTCCCAGAGTGCTAGGATCACAGGCGTGAACCACCACACCTGGACGGCAAATCTACCCCAAGGAGGAGGATTTTTGTTTTATTTTTTCAATGATGGATTATTTTGTGAACTGAGCTGCCAAAGAGGAGGGGTTGGCAGAGAAGGAGAAATGGACGATTATAATTAAATGAGATTCCAGAGAGGAAAAAGGCAAGGGTCAGAATACACAGGAGAAAATAGGACGATAACACGTGGTTTTGTTTTCTGATTTCATGCTCACCACAGATTGGCATTTTATCTGTGAATATTGCATAAACTCATTTTATGCCTTCATATGTACAGTCTAATCCTTGCTGATTTGTTCAGTTCCAATCTTACTGATCAGTTTTCAATATCAGTACCAGAGGACGGAAGATATGATACAAAAGTGGGTACGAAGAAAACATGTTGGTCAGATTGTACATGTTAAGGAGTTTTTACCCAATATGCCTTTTTTTTTTTTTTTTTTTCCTGAGCCCAAGTGAGTTAATTCATCTTCCAGGAAGAAGGATTATAATGGGGATAGGGAGGTGGGATAAGAGATTTTGAAGACTAAAAATGTTTCAAATGATCACTGTCAGGTCTGAAGGAGAATGATTTTCCTGGAATATATTTCCATAAATGGGATTACTGAGTTAATTTTAAGATATTTTCATGGTTTTTTATAAGCATTGCCAATTTTTCCCTCCAGAAGAATTTCATCATTTGTCCAGCATCCAACATCAAAATGAGCTGTGGTTACCTGAGCCAGCTCCTTGGGGGTTGGTCTTTGCTTTGCTGACTTCCTTTTCTTTCTTACTTACTGACTCTCCCTCAAGCACACAGGCCTTGGGGTTCCGCCAACCTTTGCGTTTATTCCACATCAAGGATTAATCTTACTCTTCTCTCTGCTTAGATGCTTAGAAGTCATCTCCTTAGAGCGTCATAGCTTAAAGGTTTCCATGTGAAATGGCCCCAGTCCTCAGCCCAATCCCTTTCTGCCCTTTGCTGGATTTTCTTTATAGTTCTTGTCATTATACAAATTATGTTATTTGCTTGCAACTTACTATTTGTTTCTTCCAGTAAAATACAAGTTCAAAGAAATGGAGACTTAGTCAAATTAAGCACCGTCTTTTCAGCTGCTTGAAAAATATTTGACAAAAGACCAGACACTCCATCATTTTTTGATAAATGAATGAATAAAAAATAATTTTCCTTTGAATAGACACCTAGTAGTGGAATTGCTGGATCAAATAGTGGGTCTACACTTTTAGTTCTTTAATGATCTGCATTCTATTTTCCATAGGGGTTGTACTAGTTTCTAGTCCAAAGCATCGGATAAGCATTTTTTCTCTCGGAATCCACACCAGCGCTGTTGCTTTTTGGCTTTTTAATAGTGGCCATTCTGACAGGGCATCTGACAGGTGGTATCTCATTGTGGTTATGATTTGCACACTCTTGATGACGTGTGATGTTGATGACTTTGAACATTTTTTCATAAGTTGGATAGTCTTTGTCTATCTTCTTTTGAAAAAACTTTTGTTCATTTTTTGATGAGATTTTCTTTTTCTTCCTGATTTGTTTAAGTTCTTGTAGGTTTTGGATATTAGATCTTTGTTGGATGAATAATTTGTGTGCCTTTTCTCCCATTCTGTAGTTTGTCTGTTGTTTATTGCCTTTTCTTTGCAGAAGCTTTTTAATTTAATTAAGTCCCATTTATTTATTTTTGTTGTTGCTGTGTTTGCCCTTCGGGTCTTAGTCATACATCTTTGCATAGGCCTATGTCCAGAAGAGTTTCTGCTATATTTTCTCCTATAATTTTTATGGTTTCATGCCTTACAATTAAGTCTTTAATTAATTTTTATATATAGTATGAGATGGGGCTCTTGCTTCATTCTTCTGCACGTGGCTACCCAATTTTCCAATGACCATTTATTGAAATCATTTTATTTAAAAGACACTTGTAGCTGATTGTTTATTGTAGCATAGTTCACAATTGCAAAGATATGAAATCAGCCTAATTGTGCCCATCAGTTCATGAATGGATAAACAAAATGTGATACACACACGCACACACATATCATGGGGCATTACTGAGGCATAGAAACAAATAGAATAATCCTCTTTCACATCAAGTGGGTAGAACTAGAGTCCATTATCCTAAGCAAAGTTTCTCAGAAATGAAAAAAGAAATGCCACATATTCTTGCTAATAAGTGGGATCTCAACAATGGTTATATATGAGCCCAAAGAGACATAAAGGATGTTGTAAACTAAGATGAGCAGAAGATGGGAAGGGGTAAGGGATAAAGCGTCCCTCAAGGGTATAATGACCACTATCTAGGTGGTGGGTGCACTGAAAGCCCTCAATTCAGCATTATACAGAGTATTCATATAACAAAAACATTTATACCCCTTTAATAATTTGAAATGAAGGAAAAAGAAAATAATTTACTTTCATTTAACTGCATTCTTACTAACATTGTATAGTCTGATTTTAAAAGCTATACACAAATTTCACGAGACATTTGTATTCTCTTTCATGGGAATTACTTATGCATACAAAATAAAGATATTATTCATGGATGATGTTTACTGTACTTTGTTTTAACATGTGAGCATTAATTATGCTTGGATGTGGACAAGTTTAACAAGAGTTAAATCTGTGCATATTTTTCTTTTTTATTTCTTCCATTGTTTTGGGTTTAACAAGGGATTTTACTATCATAGATTTAATCGGTTTTTATTTTAATTTTTTTCTAGCATATGGCATTGTTCTTTTTTAATGGTTAACATTTAATCTTCTTTGAATTTATTGGGTATATGACATGGAACCAGTAGCAAAGTAGATACTTTCCCAAAATAACTAGCCCTGTTTCCCAAAAATTTTTATTGAACCATTCATTCTCTTTAATTTTTTTTGTGTGGTTATATTGATTGCAAGTTTATCACAGATTAGCATTTTTATCTATGACTATAATACAATTCATTATACAAATACATCTGTACAATCTGTTTCTTGTTGATTTTCTCAGTTTTTAAACTTTTTTATTAGATTTACATATTAATACAATACTGTTTTATTTACTGAAGCACTATAGATTTTTATTTTAAATGTGTTAAAACTAACACCATGCTGTTTTTATTATGACTATCTTTATTACTGAGAAACTTGGTATGTCTTACTTTACAATAAATATATTTTAGTTGCAGAATTGTGTTATAATTATCTATAACAAATTATAAAAGAAAACATTATTAAGATTATTCCTAGAAAATTTAGAGTTTTATATTTTCTGTAGTATTATGAATAAATGATTTTATCTGTTCTATTGAGTAGTTTTCATAAGCATTTATATAAGCTATCATCTGAGTTACTGAATCTTTTAATTAATTCTAATATATTTTCATTAGAACCCAGAATTTCTAATAAAATCAACTTATTTAAAATAATGATAAAATTCTCATTTTCTTCTTTTTACTATAATATGGCTTGAATTTGTATTTCAACTCTAATTTTGTTGGTTAGGGTTTCCAAAATAAGGTTTAATAATAGTAATTACCTAACTTACTTATCCGACATGCTTAATGCATTATGCATAATGCTGATTATTAATTTACTATAAAAGTTTTTTATTATGTAAAATAATATCCTTCCATTTTTGTTTCTAAAAAATTGCAACCAGAATAGATATTAAATGTGGTCAAATATCATGTCATCTTGTATTTGGATAATCATGGTTTTGTGGTTGTTGATATTTGACCAATTTATGGGATGTACTATATTAATAAGTTTTATAATATTAAGCAATCCCTTCATTGCTTGGTTACAGTTTTTACTCCTGAATTGGTTATTTTGGCATCATATTTAAACAGAACATAAACACAGATACTGAGTGATAGGAATGTATGGCAATGTTGATTCCTTTGATGGCCCAAAGCTGTATTTTCAAAGGCAGACAAAAGCAAAGGTTAGGCAACTAGCTGATAAATTTGATCAACATTGACAAATAATCTTGGCCAATCAGCACCAACATCCAATATTTTTCCAAGAGGATGTTTTGGACTCAATTCTTCAGCTAATTACTTTAACTTTTCTTGAGTTGCTATACCCTTAGGGTTGACATTAATAAGACAGTCAAAGGCTACAAGTGAGAAACCTAGAAAGTAATTCTTTCATTATTGACCACTTTGTCTAACAAAAGTGAGATTTTGTGTCCTTAAGAGAGTGAAATGTCTCAAACCCACCGTAAGCCATAACCAATTAAAAAATTGGACCATTGTTCTACCTGAAAGAGTTGTCACAAAGCATCCTATATATGCCTGAGGTTTCAAGTAATCATAGAAACTGCATACCATTCAATCAATTAAATTTAAATACCAAAAATTTTAAAGAAAATGAAAATCACCTATAATAACCTAAGTCAAGTTTTTACATTGTTTTCAGTTCCTTTCATGGAGATCATACTGTAGATAGCATTCTAGTACTTTATAGTTCTTTCTTAACATTTTAGTAGGAATAATCATTGTCCCATACCTTAAAAATTATTTAATATAGTATTTTGTGGTAAAGATGGTCTATACCTTGTTCACTTATACCTGTAGCTGGATACTTTGACTCTTCATAATATTTTTATTACCAATAATCTATGAATATCACTTTCATGCATAAATTTTTGTCCATATTTTGAATATGTTTATTTGATATATTACTAGATATACTGATAACACTTTTAAAAAGATAAAGTACCTTACATAGATTCAAGCTTTCCATTGCAGGGCAGTGATTCTCAACCTTCCTAATGCTGTGGCATTTTAACACAGTTCTTGTGGGTGGTGACCCACAGGTTGAGAACTGCTGTTGTAGGGAAATGAACTTCAAGCAAATTGTCTGCCCACTCTAAGTCTTCCGCTGTCACTGCTTTGTAACCCTACAGTATTTTGGATTAAGGTCAGCTGGGGGCCAGCCCTGGTAGCTCACACCTGTAATCCTAGCATGGAGAATTCTCAAAGATCTAAAAGCAGACCTTCCATTTGATCCCACAGCCCCATTACTGGGCAGCTACCCAGTAGAAAAACCTCATTTTACCCCAAGGACATTTGCACTAGAATGTTTATTGCAGGTCCGTTCACAATCGCCAGGATGTGGCATCAATTCAAGTGCCCATCAACCCATGGATGGATTAACAAACTGTGGTACACGTATACCATGGAGTGTTATCCAGTCATAAGAAAAGATGCAGACTTTACAACTTTTGTGTTTACCTGGATGGAGTTCAAACACATCCTTGGTAAAGAATCACAAGAATGAGGAAAAAAGTATCCAATGTACTCAATACTAATATGAAACCAATATATAAACAACTACAGGCCCATAGGAAAGAAAAACACAAGCATAGTCTAGTGACAGGGAGGGGAAAGGAAGGGAGGGGAGGAAGGAGGAGAGAGGTAATTGGTGGGATTCTGTCAAGTGAGTCCAGCCTGAGGATGTTCCACACGCCTCCTGGGGGAAGGGCTCAACTACAACTTGAACTTTACCTTAGAAACAAAAACAATGTAACCTAAACATTTGTACCCTTATATCAATCCGAAATTTAAAAAAAAATCTAAGAACTGTAAACAAATAAATGAAACTATGAAAACTGACAGATGGTATAAGTATAAATATATAAAAAACTACAATCAACAATTAAATTTAGCAAGGTCATTGTCTAGAATATCAGTTTAAAAACTTGTCTTTGCATGTACCAACAACAAAAACAAATCAAATATTTTAATTTTTTAAGTTTTTAAAAGAGGCATTTAAATTAGCATCAAAAATACATCAAACACTTAGGATTAAATTTGTTTTTTGTTTTGTTTTGGGTTTTTTTGCAATTTTTGGCCAGGGCTGGGTTTGAACCTGCCACCTCCGATATATGGGGCTGGTGCCCTATTCCTTTGAGCCACAGGTGCCACACCACACTTAGGATTAAATTTAATATAAAACAATGTAGAGAAAAATTAAAAAAAAATCCTGAACGCATTAAGGATAATGTATTTATAATGAAAATGTTAGCTTTCTTCAATGTGATTAATAGATTTAATACAATCCCATTAAATATCCAGTATATTTTTATTATGAAAACTAACAAGATTATTCTAAAACTTTATGAATATGAAAAAGGTCAAGAATGTTTCTAAGAATCTTGGAAATTACAGAGTTGAAGATGATATACTACTGAAAATAAAAATTTAATCTCAAACTACAGTACTTATAATAAAAGAGGGTGGAATTTACTTAATGAACTCAATGTATGTTAAGCCCTAACTTAAACATTGTGCAATATATTCATAAAATCAAAATTACCCTTGGACCCCATAACTATATACAAACAAAAAATAAAATAATTTTAAAAAGCATGAATTGGTGGAAAGCAAAATAAGCCAGCTGAGCAGAATAGGCTTTGTGAGCAATCAGGGACGTCTGGTTAAGTTTTAAAACAAAATCATGTGTTAGATATTTGTAAGCAGCTTGTACCTGGAGCACTACTCATGATATTTTTTTAAAACTTAGAGTTAGAAATGAGATTGCTGCAGTTCAGGAACAAATTTCTGTTAATATCTAAGTTGCATATTCAAGATGCAACATTAGATTTAGGAAATTTTTCTCAATATCGTTGAATAACTATATTTTGAGCTAAATATTAGGTCTCATAATTTTCCAGAGCTCATCATTTACCTGCCTCATCAAATGATTTCTGGTAAAATTGTAAAGTAAGTCACAGTAGATCAAGTATTAGAGACTCGGGGTTAGTAGAACACAGAATATTTAGAAGCAATGTTTAGTGTAGAAGACTTGTGTCATGTTACATGTGTTACAGATGGTGAAAAAAAAAAAAAGAGTACTACTGACTTCTCAGAAAGAGCTAAGTCATCACCAAAAATGATTATCAATATCTGTTGATATCTTCGCAACTGCCTCTGCTTCCAAAAAGCTAGTTGTTTTTGTCTGCTTGGACCATTATAATACAATACCACAGACTGGGTGGTTTAAACAATAGAAATTTGTTTCTCATGATTCTGGAGGCTGAGAAGTCCAAGGTCAAGGTGTTCATAACCCAGGTTTTATTCTGAGGCGTCTTCTCTTGGCTAGCTGCTGCTGCCATCTAACTGAGTGCTTAGTATTTCTCTGAAATACGTAGAAAAGTTGATTCTTAGAGTAGAAAAGAGGAAAAAGGGGACCTGTAGAAACACTAGAGACCAAATTTCCAAGAGGATTATTGAACACCTCTCCGACCCTCTGAATTTATTTCCCTTCTTCTTAACAATGGGTGCTGGCCAAGGTTGCATTGAGATTACAGTGAAACTTTGATAATTACTTTTCTTCTCTCTGTCTGTCTTTTTTCAGTCCATACAACAATGTGTAACTCGTAGTAGAAAATCTGAATGTAATATAATGGCAGTAAAGCAGAAAAGAATCTTTTTAATTTAGAATTTCTGGTAAATCAAAAATTTGGAACAAAATCAACAGAATAGAATGTGGGCATTCACATTATCTGGCTTTTTGAAAATATGCAATTGATGTAATAGTAATTGACAGAGTAGAAGTTATTTATTTTTCCCCCTCTGTCAAGCCTCATGTTTCTACCTAGGAAATTCTATATTAATGTGACATTTTCATTTTTATTTACATACCAAATTATTCATGAGGAAAAATATGTATTCCAGAGTCTCACGGAAATGAGAAATGTGAAGAAATGTCTGTCACTCTGCTTTTTCCTCAAGAGACGATTCCTCTAAGTAATATATTTGTGGTCCTTCTATAAAGTGTTCTATACTTCCCTGAGCACTAGCACTTAATTTCTCTAAAAAGGACTCTATGTGGAAGACAAGCATTTAGAGAGAGAAAATTAAGTGATGTCAACAAGGGGAAAATGTTTACCGGGTAAGGGTTGCTTGCAGGCCTCCTGAAATAATGTTAGAGAATAACAGTCATGTTGGAAACAGTGAGTCCCTAGATCAGCGATTGTCAACCTGTGCTCCATGAGAGGATCTTAAGTGTGCTGCAAAAATATCTGATGAAAAATAAAGAAAACAAGAAAACAAGAAAAGAAAGTAGTGACTAATTCTCACATAAATTGGATTTAATTTTGACCAATGTACATTACTTAAACATTAATTTATAATTCAACTTGTTAATATGTTGTTTAGGATATTGCATCCTCATTTATAAGTGAAATATGTTTATAATTTCCCCTTTACAATAATATATTTTCTCTAATTTTAATATCAGGTGTATCCAGATTAAGTAGAATGATTTTGAAATATTTCTTCTTTTTCTATTGTCTATAAGATTTGGCAAGATCTGTTTTTTTAAATTATCTTTTACTTTTATTTATAAATATTAGTTGTCTATTTTTTAGACTTTGGGAAAAAAGAGAAGTTAACTGATGACTCCATACTGAGCCTCAGAGTCAAAGCATTCTAATATAGAAATACTCTTACCTGACAATGTGAATGTTACTTTCTTTGCATTATTATTATTATTATTGCTTAATATTTCAATGCAGCAATCATCTGATTTCTTTTCTGAATGTATCTTCATTCATTCTTTATGAGGTTTTTGTTTCTAGTACTTATCTTAAACATTGTTATTATATTAAATTTTAAGCCTTTTTAATCTGTGAAGGCAAAAAGTGGAAACCTGATAAACATGTAAAAAAATAAATTTTTTTTGATGATCATTAATTATTTTTT